>JAESVK010034510.1:0-14787 GCA_017140935.1 Hamamelis virginiana | reverse complement strand
GGCAATCTTTCAAAATCTGAATCACTCAAATTTAACACCCGTAGGTATTTGAATTTTGAGATGCATGCTCTGACAAAGGATTCACTACTGGGGCCGATTTCCCGGACAGGAAAGAAAATGGTCCGCACTCTGTGTAGCTTGAGCAAGGAACTTGGATCTTCTTCCAGACGCGAATCCTTGTCACAAAACGACACATTCCGAACAGATTCAGAAATACCACGGGTATGAGAATATATAATCGAAAATTCAGCTTCTACCACCGAAAATGCAAGATCATGTAGGAGATCATGCATTTTAAATCTTAAAAAGTAGTGGTGGTCTTCAACATCTTGAAATAAAGATCTCCACCTTAACTCATCGACGTAACGTTCACCGATATGTTCCAAGTCTTCACTTTCACTAGATGACTGAAGGAGGCCGTGTGCCATCCAAAACTGAATCAATTCAACACTACTAAACACATAACTCTTTGGGAAAATTGAACAGAAGGCAAAACATCGTTTCAAGTAAGAAGGCAATTCGTTGTAGCTCAATTTGAGTGCAGGTATAATTTGGTTCTCCTTATGTTCTATTTTCCATAGCTCACTATTTTCCACATACTCCCAATAGGGTTCTTTTCTCGAAAAGAGTAGGCTCCCTATAGTCTTCAGAGCTAGAGGAACCCCACCGCACTTTTCCACAATTTTCTCACCAATTGTCATTAGGTTTGGAAGTGGGATCTCTTCTTCCCTAAATGCCCATTTTTCGAACAAAGATTTGCAGTCCTCGGGGGAAAGAACGCTTAAAATGTATGGATCCTTGCTCATAACAGAAGCAACCGACTCACTTCGTGCAGTCACAATGATTTTACTCCCACTGGCCCCACCCATTAACAAATTCATCAAATCGCTCCATTTAGCCCTATCATCATTCCATACATCGTCCAAAACGAGTAAAAACTTCTTATCAAGCAGAGTTGAATGCAAATTAGTTTGCAACTGTTCGGATGATAAATGGTCACAATTTTTATTAATCGCAGATTTCAAAATTTCTCTTGTCAACTTTAAAGGATCAAAGTCCCTTGAGACATGAACCCACATTTTCAACTCAATAAAATGTCTAATCACCTTTTCATCACCATACACTAATTTGGCAAGAGTAGTCTTACCAAGACCACCAATTCCAATGATAGGAATCACAGAGACTTTTTCACCATCCTCTGGTTGACGCATTAAAAGTTCTATGATCTTTTCTTTATCACTGTCTCTTCCGATGACTTTTGAAGGAACCACAGGGGAGTCGGTCACTTCCCTTTCTCTGTGACCCACATGGCTATGTTCACCATCTTGCTCTACGAGATTGAATTGAGCCATTTCAGCTTTAATCTTATCAAATCTCTCTACGATGTCTTTGATTTTATTACCCATCATTAAACTGAATGCAAATGGATTTGAAGATGAACAGTGCTTCCGTACCTTTTTCTTAATGTCCCCTCGTTTCACCATTTGGCTCCGCAAATCCTCACACTGAAATTCATCCAATATATCACCCGCATCTAATAAAGCGTCTTTGAGCTTCCCCAGGAAATCAGCCAGCAGATTGTTTTTTTCTTGCTTCTTCTCTGCGTCTTCGATCAAGGCTTTGATGGTGGTCAAGGTTTGCTCAAGATTAGCCTTCTCTCTCTTGACACCCCATGCTAAGCAGATTTGTTCTGCAGCAAAAGTCTTAAGCTGAGTTAAGACTTCCCCTGCAAGGTCAAAGAGAATGGATTCTGCCATTTTCTCACTTATCAGTGGAGATGGAAAACTGTCAAATGGACAATGGCAGTGGCGGAACTAGAGCATAGGGGGTGAGGGCCATGGCCGGCTTGACTTTTCAATTGTTAATTGATATGTGTAACAAACAGATAAGGTTTGGGTAGGGTTGGGCAGGGCATGCCCCCTTTTCACTCATCCTCACTTCTACACATTTAGTCTATATCATATATTTTTTTTAATATTAGAATGCTATTATATCATCTACTTGCATATGCTTGGTACTTGGGTGACGTGGCATGATCTGGATGGTCTGCACATCACCCAAGTGAAAAGCAAACCATCCAGATCATGTCACATCACCCAAGTATATGCAAGCACAAGTAGAGGATCCGGACCCTGATTGAAGTTGCATCACATCACCTGCTTTAGAGGCACTTACATATCATATTTTGAAAAACTTATTATTCAATTAAATATTTCTCTTATATTTCTCAAATCTGTCAAAAATCACAGTAATCCAACTGTCAATTTTAAAAAAATCATTTTGAAAAACTGTAACTTTTTTATTCTTCAAAATATCACGATTTTTTCAATTAGTTTTTTCACAATTTTTCGTATCTATATTTTGAAATTTTGATATTGGATCACCATATCTTTTGGTATGCATAACATCCATAAGTTCATTGTCTAATCCAATGGTCAGCTTTTCAAAATATGGGGTTCACTTATGTTATGTTGACTAGATTCAGACTGTATATTATATATATGGGTCATGGATCCTCTAAATGAAACCATTTTAACATTATAATGAAACCATTTTAACATTATTATTATGGGATGATGACATTTTAGTAACTTCAACTTTAAGCAAGTACAAATGTAGTCCTTAAACTTTGTTTTTACTCGATTTAGTCTAGAGTTTTAAAAAATTAATGTACCAATGTAGGACATTTGCTAGCGAAACAACATTCCGTTTGTTAGACTTAGGGCCTATTTGGTTTGTGAAAACATTTTTTGTTTTCATTTTCTAAAAATGATTTTCATTTTTAATTTTTAAAACTTAGAAAAATGCGTTTGCTTTATAGAACAGTGAAAATGCGTTTGCCAAAGCCTTCTCCATCTTTATTCTTACCTTCAAGGCTTCAAATATTGAAATCAAACTTTATTTGTCCAAACCAAGTAAATATAATGGATTGTAAATTATAATTATATAATAATGATAGGAATTAATAAAGGTATAAATGGAACCTTCTACATTGATATGATAAGAGTTCAAATATTAAATTAACATGATAAAGTTCAAATACTGTCCATGCATAATAACATATATATTAGTGAATCCAATCAACTTCAAACTAATAAAAGAGTGAAATACAAAATCAAACAAAATGAATTATTATGAATGACCTCGACAATAGTCCTTCCACATTGATGTTGCAATATTATTTCTAATTTGTGCCATAAGGGTAGTTTGAGTTAAGTCAATTGAGATGTCTTGATGTTCAATGCCTACACCTTCTTTATTTGGGACTTCAAAAAACCTATCTCATTCAGTTTCTAAATGGATGAATTTATGTATTGTGCAGCAAGCAGTGTGGAGCATTCATTGCCTTCTGAAATGATAATTTGGAACCATTTTTAAGATTGAAAATCTTGCCTTTAATACTCCAAAACAGCATTCAATCACATTACACAATAAGGAGTGCATATAATTAAAAAATGACCGTTGGATCAATGTGACTTATTTTTGCATGTATAACTTGCATAAGCGAAACATCTAATACAACGGTCGTTTTTGAAAATGTCACTATGAAAATTATTATACTTAGATATTAAGAAATTATAGAATTTTTAATATTGAGATATTTTAAAATCTAACCTCTGAATCACTGTGATTTTTGGTATGTATGACTTACATAAATATTATATCTAATCCAACAGCCAGTTTATCAAAATAGCAATCTTTTTAATTTTTTGTTAGTATTTGGAATTTTATATGTAAATAAATTGTAATAGTATAAAAAGAGGATAACAAAGAAATTTATAATATCTAAAAAAAAAATAGGTGTATTATAAATTTATAATATTAAAAAAATTCGAAAAGAATATTACATGTTGCATATTGCCATATAATAATAATAATAATAAATATATTTTAATAATATCATATTTCGGATTGAATTTTAGATTGGACATTTGGATCAGATCGGATTAAAGAAAAATCAAATTTGAATTCAGGCTGAGGAATTTGGACCAAGATCACTCCGAAATCAATTGAGACCAATTCCAATATTCCAATCCAAATTGCTCGAATGGAATTAGATCCTGAATTGACCCATTCCGAATTGCACCGTTACTCTGTGCATCGAGCAATATTTTGCATTTATTAATCACCACTTGTTGATCACTGGACTTGAGCTATCTGTCAGCTGAGCTGAAAATTACGAATGGCCATACATGTCCCCTTAACACAAACACTGTCCTAATATGAAAATCACATTGGTTTAATTATTTTTATTTTTTTGGATAATTTGCTTAATTAATCATTCTATTGTTTTGATTATTTAATTTGCTCCATAAATCACGCACAATTAACAGGGCAAGGTGGAAAAAAAACAATTGGTATTAAAAAAATGTCCCTTCAAGGGAAAAAATTATTGAGTGTGCCAGTTATATATAATTTTCTAAACATATAACACCTATTTTGTGCATGTCACATGATAATGCTCTATGTCTAAAGTTTTAATGTGGGAACTAAAATAAGGTTAAAAAGTAATAATGTGAGCTCTAATGGATGCATATATTCCATTCCATTCAATAGAAAAAATGAAAGAGCATAATTTTTTTTTTTTTTTTGGATAATTAGAGCATAATTTTTAATATGAGAGTTAAAACACATTTTAGTATCTCAATCTTTTTTAAACTTTTTAATTTGGGCCTTTAACTTTAAATTCTCTCAATTTGATGAGAACTTCAAACTTAAGTAGTCAATGTAGCTATACCTATATAATAGCCGTCACTTAGACTTGACCTAATAGGAACGTGATAACACTTGCAATTTGATATGGCAATGATGTGGCACTGAAATAACAAATAAGTACCCATTGAATCTCAAAAATATATCATATATGTACTCATCACATGATGAATAATCAAATTTTAGCACCTTCAATTTTATACTAATTTTCAATTTGTACCATAAATTTTTAATTGTAGGAATTTTAGGACAATGTTAAAAAATAAGGTGTCAATATAGTCAAACAAACTGAACTCTTTTTTTTTCTTTTTTTTTTTGAAGATATCTATATCTATATATGTGATGAAATCAAATTAGACATTAGCTTTTTGTCAAAATAGATTATGAAATCATCAACTAATTAAATTCCAACCCATAACAAAATAATGAGTTAATTTTTTTGGACGATATTGATCCTTTATTTTTAAAGTTGTCCTAAAACTCTAAAAATGCTACAATTAAAAGTGTAAAGTACTAAAACATGATTATTTCTCACGTGATGAGCACATGCATTATATATTTTTGGAGAAAAATGGGAGCTAACTTGTCACATCAATGCTACGTCACTGCCACATCAAATTGCACATGAAGACACGTGCCTATTCCGCCAAGTTTGAGCCGTCACGGTATGGACTACATTGACACTTTAAGTATGAAGTTAGCATCAAATCGAAACAATCTAATGTTTAAGACTAGATTGAAAATTATGAACAAATTTGAGATACTAATTAAAATGTGCTCAACCCATCATTTATCCTGTTTGGGACTGATATTTCCACTGAAAACACCATGTTAATTTTGGCTCAAGTGAGGTAAATTTAAATAAGAAAAAGTGAAAAATTGATCGATAGATGCAACAAAACCCATTTAATTATTCTCTTCATAAATCATGGAATGTAAACACGATGCACAGACTAAGTTGCAAAAGTTTGGATTAAACACATCGAGCTTAAAAAGTATTAAACACATCGTGCAGTAGCACAAGTACATGTAATCTCGTATAATAATACGAGTGCATTTGGTACCAAGTAGGGAAAGAGACAAACAACCAAAGACGATCAATTATACAAATGCATAAAGTCACAAAACAATAGATGAAACAAGCATATATAAAGTCACAAAATAAGCATCCACACATCACTCAATCTGTAAACATCTTCTAGTCCAAGCCCCAGCGTGATGAGACACAACATTAGAAGAGGTCAACATTCCACCAGCTGCCCTCCACAGATCTGCAATTGTTAAAATACAAACAACGTTAATATATATATATATATTAAAACTTTTTTAAAAAAAAAAAAGGGTTTTTTTTATAAGAAATAAATCCCTAACCCTGCTCTGCCCGTAACATTAGTATATATTGTGCTACAATGAATTGGGTAAGAAAACCCTGTTTCCCCCATCCATAATCATATGTTATTTATAATTCCTCCAAGCATTGAGTGTGATTTAGTTCTTTAGTACTGGAAAGAACTCATGCTTTAATTTAGTCAGGGTATTTTAAGCATACATAACAATCGATGGCGGAAGAAATGATATGTAATAGTTTCTTGAGAGGGTTTTTGGTACCTGGGATATTGCCAAAAGTTACATACAAGAAACTGTTGGCATTGCTCGTACGAGACATACAATTTAAAATACGCATTTTAACACTTAGAACTGAATTTCACAGATGTAAAATTTTACCTGCTGCTCTTTGAAGTTGAATCAATCTCCCGTTTAGAAACAACAAAATTACCCCGAGACCTGCAATTCAGATAAAGAAGAATGTGGAGTAAAGAGTGCAAATTTACATCGAAGTATACAAGAACAGAAAAATGGAACATGAAGGGCTGAAAAAAGTTCCAAATAATGTTATAAATTGCACAAATATTTAACTAAATCCAATATGAGATAGATAGAAAAGTCATATGATGCAGGTTATTTTCATGTCTGATCAATCCCCAACCTCCCAGTGCATATAGCATATGAGGTTGCTTCTGTCTCAATTAATGGTCCTTACTAGCTATGGCCCCTGTGACTAATGAAATATCACAATGTCAGTATCAAGAAAGATCTAGAATTCACTATGTCATGGTTCGTGTGTAAGTTATAAGATATGACATGATTTGAAGATTTAATCAGTTATTTGATGTTACTCCAACTCACTTGGAAGTATATTAATGCAATATAGCAGGAAATTTGATTGACAAACCATCAAACAGATCATATATATATATATATGTCTGTGGTCACTGTTAGAGAAACATATATTTTTAAAATTTGATTGAGAACATACATTTTTTATAAATTTAAATTAAATTTTATTAAAACAACAAATGTTCTGTTTTTAATTAATAAACATAGCAGTGTGGATGTAGAATGCGTGGCAGATTCTTAATTGGAATGCTTGGAGCAACAAAAATCCAAGCGTACATATATCTCTAGTATCTTTTTATGACATAAATAAATGAGAGGGTAAAAACTAAAACTAAATTTCATATGAAACAGTATACAAGAACAGAACAATGGCACTCTAAGGAACATGAAGGGCTGAAAGGAGTTCCAAATAATGTTAAATTGCACAAATATGAAAGCTCTAAACATCCAATATGATAGATAGAAAATTCATATAATGCAAGTTTTCATGTCTGATCTCCAACCTCCCAATGTATACAGCAGGAGGTTGCTTCTGTCTCAATTAATGGTCCCTATGGCCCCTGGGACTAATGAAATATCACAATGTCAAGATCAAAAAAGATTTAGAATTCACTATGCCATGGTTTCTGTGTGAATTATAAGATACGACAAAATCAGCTTGCTTTGATCGTCACTTCATCTATTTTATAATGATCATACTATTCGTCTAAGCTTTTAATTAAGGATTCATCGAAACTAAATAAATGAATAAAGGAAATATCAGCATATCAGATTTTAATGAAAAAACAGAGATGGTTGTTCCCAATCCTCGTTCGGATACTGCCAAGACAAGATTTAATCAGTTACTTCACTTGAAGCATCATCCACCGCCACCTTGTTGCATATATATATAATGATCATTTCTGTATATATAATATGTATATTGCATACGTAAGATAAAAAGAAGTTATATTTTTATAATTTGATTGAAAACATATAACTTTTTATAAATTAAATTGAATTTTATTAACACAACAAATGTTCTGTTTTGAAATAATAAACAGCATAAAAGTGTGGATGTAGAATGCATGGCAGATTCTTATTTGGAATGCTTGGAGCAACAAAAATTCAAGCATCCACATCTAGTATCTTTTTATGACATACAAGAAATTTTATTTCCTAGGAAAACATGCAAGACAATTATATATAAAAAAGAGAGGGAAAAAAACTAAAGCTAAAGCTAAATTTGACATCAAACAGCTTTTGTTACCAGTTTAAAAATTACATGCATTGGGCTCCAAATAAATCAATAATATGATAAATATAGAGGTGCAATAAAAATCCAAACTTACATATAGAATGAAGCATGCAAAAGGCTATGCTGAAAAAGAAGTTAATGGAAGAGATGGATATAGAAATTCCTCCGTACCTAATTATCTCAACCACCTCAGAGGTTTCTTCTAAAAATGTAATCTTGGAGAATTGCTTGCCAGTTTCCCGCTTGCTCACTCTTCTCAATTTAGGGCAATCTTCAATCTTCACTGTTAGTTCAGTGAGGCTCTGCATCCCTGCCGGTAGAGCCACCAATTCAGGACAATTTATAATCTCAAGTTTCTTAAGCAACACGAGACTTGGCAACCACTCTGGCAATGCGATGAGGTTGGGACAATCTTCAATACGTATCTGCTCTAGAGTTTTAGCAGCTGCACGAAGCCATGGAGGCAAAACGGTCGATTGTTGTAATTGTCCAATTGACACGGATCGAAGGCTTAGCTTGAGGCGTGAAATGTCTTCTCTCCACTTCATCAAATCAAGCTTTTGACAATTATAAATATGGAGAGTCTCTAAAGCAGTTAGGTATTGCATAACACGTGGCAGACGCTTCAGACTTTCACAACCACTAATAGCCAATATTCGAAGGGCAGTGAGGCGTCGCATCACTCCACCCAAAGATTTAACATTGACACATTCTCCAATCTCCAAAACTCGAAGAAGGCCTCCTATTTTTTTCTCTGGCAAACACATCTGCTTTGTTGTTAATGACAAACTCCGGAGTCTGATGAAGTTCCCTTTGCCTCTAGGCAATTCCTCGAGTTCCAGACATCCAAGAAGTCTTAAGGTTTGCAAATTCGGCAAATAGTAAATGGAATCAGGGAGCTTTTTGAGGGTACGACTATGAGAGAGGTCAAGATATCCCAAATGCTTTAACTCGCCGATGGAACTTGGCAACACCTCCAAGCATGAATCACTCAAATCCAGCATCCGCAGGTACTTGAACCTTGATATGCATGTTACAACAAAGGATTCACTAGTTGGCCCTACTCCTTCAATTGGAAAGGAAATGGTCCGTAAATGGTTTAGTTGGAGAGAGGATCTTGAAACCTCATCAATAGAAAAATCATACTCAGAAAATAACAAGTGTCGGACCCTTTTAGAATTATACAAGGTATCAGACTTTTTGCTCCAACTTTTGCTCTCCCTCACAGAGAATGCAAGATCATGCATCAGGTCGTGCATTTTAAATTTCAAAAAAGGGCCCTTTCCTTCAACTTGTTGAAAGAAAAATATCGATGACAACTCCTCGAAATAATGCTGGCCAATAGCTTCCAAGTCTTGGTTTCGGGCAGATGACCGAAGGAGACCTTGTGCCATCCAAATTTGAATCAATTGAAAATTAGTAAATTCATAACCTTTTGGAAAAATTGAACAAAAGGCAAAACATCGTTTCAAGTAAGGTGGCAATTTATCGCTCATACTCAATGCCGGAAAAATGTCATCTGTCATTTTTTGATATAATTTCCACAATTCAGCATCTTTTACAAAAAGCCACGTGTTTACATCAGTTTTCCTATAAAGTTCTCTTCCAAAAGTCAACACTGCGAGAGGAAGCCCACTGCACTTCTTCACAATTTCATCTCCAATTTTTAATAGATTTGGATATCGTTTCTCTTCTCCATTCATAAATGAAGATTTAAACAACAAAGACAAGCATTCCTCGTGGGAAAGACCTTCTAAGTTGTACGAAGGAATGGTACCCATGATGGAAGAAACTTTTAGATTCCATGTAGTTACAATAATTTTGCTTCCATTAGCACCACCCAACAACAAACTTTTCAATTCCATCCATTTACCCAAATCATCATTCCAGACATCATCCAGGATGAGTAAATATTTCTTATTATTGAGAGTGCTCCGTACATGACTATACAACTCATCAATCGGTAAGCCATCGACACTTCTATCGTAATTACCAGTTGCACATCCATAAATTTTTTTAGCTAACCCTTTAACATCAAAGTCATGGGCCACCAGTAACCACATCCTCAAATCAAAATGTCTAGCTACTTCTTCATCGTTATAAACCAAACGAGCAAGAGTTGTCTTCCCAAGTCCTACAATTCCAACAATAGGAATAATGGAGACATTTTCTCCACAACCTGGGTGCATTAAAAGGCTTACAATTTTTTCTTTATCAACGTCTCTTCCAATAATTTTGGAAACTTCCACCCAGTGGGAGATTATCGGCCTCATCTCCCACTCGCCATGCCTTAAAAGCCACTCGTTGTCTGGCTCTGGGTGATGAACTATATCCTTTAGGGCCGCAACTTCGTCATTGAATCTCTTACTGAGCTCTTTGATTTTGTGACCCATCTTTAAACGGAAGGAAAGAGGATTTGAAAGTGAAAAGAAGTTGTGTACCTGACTTCTAATGCCCTCACGCTTCACATCTTGCCTCCTATAAGCTTCATCCTCAAATTCATCCAACACATTTTCTGCATCGTGTATAAAATCTTTGAGCTTTCCCAACAAATAAGACAGCTTACGGTTTTTTGCCTGCCGCTTCTCCGCATCTAAGAGAAAAAATCGGATGGTGGATATGGTGTCCCCAAGCTTTTGCAGCTCACTCTCCAGACCCCTTGCTAACCAAACTTGTTGGAGATTCAGTAACTTCAACCCCTCCATCACATTTGCTAAGTCGTCAGACATCAAAATCTCTGCCATGTTCTCTAGGAGAGATGGAAATTGGAAAGAGAAAGTGGTGGGTATGGTGAAGAAGGTCAAGGGGAAATGTACATTGAATTATTGGTGATATTTTGTTATAGTCTTTGCAAACAGGTTTAAGATAGTGGGCTAAAGGCATGTAGTTATTTAACTAGAATGAGCTGTACTTGTCTACATTGATATTTCATGTGGACGCCAGCCATGTATGAGCTGTACCTGTTCACAAGGGGCTGGAATCTTTAGGTCAGAATTGCAAGTCGCAACTAAAAATAAGGTGTTCGAAAGTGGGAAATAAATGATATATTTTGATGATATTTTATCATCTTAAAAATTCAAGTAAATTTAAGTACAAAAATAGTCAAGCAGATGATCAGTCTTTTTAAAAATATATAGAACACAGGAACAAGGGACCATTAGTGTTTTTTCTTTAAAAACTAAAAAATCATGAATGGATATGCAGTATAACGACCTACTTGAATGCAGGCCCATCCAATATAATTGAGGCCTAAAGTGAAATCTAAGAGTATCTTTAATAGATTCATGCCTTTTGATGTGTCAATATTAAAAATTTGACGTTTCAAATGTCATAAATATTAAATTTTGACACATATATGCTCCGATTCTGATGCCGAAGCATCCCAAGCACAAGAATCAACCGAAGCATCCCAAGCACAAGAATCAAAGAGCCAGTAAAAAAAAAAGTGTAATTTTTTTTCAAATTTAGCATTCTCGGGTAGTGCAGACAATCCAAACAGGTTGTCCAAACAGGTTGTAGAAAAATGGTCATATCTTGCTCTCCAGAACTCCTTTTTACGCACCATTTTTTTGTTAGTTCGGCAACTTCCAAATCTTTAATTTAATATGAAGCTCGTGTACTGAAACATTCTGAGGTGGTTCAGTTTTGAGCAAGAACAGAGGTCAAAATGTGGCTCTGCAGCAGATAATTTTTATGTTTTCAATTTTTGTTCCAACTCATTTGGGACCTCATTGGTTGCTGGAATCATCTATCTAGAAGACCTTTTGTCTCTCCAAAGTCTCTTAATTATGGTTAGGTTATAATTAAATGTTTGGTAATTAGTTTTCTAATTTTCTTATCTTTTCTTAAAGCTTGTGTCATCAGCATGGGAAATGATGCTAGCTTTGGAAATAGCCTATGGCAAGAGGGTTGTTCCATGCCTTTTACTTAAGTCTTTAGTCATGTAATTAAGTCAAAGAACTCCCAGAATTTGAATAAATTTCAGGCTTTGGCTTTTAAGAAAAATGATTTCTTCTTGTTATTGCTCTGTATTCCTTTGGTGGATCTCCATTGGGTGGTGAGCTGAGTTATCTATGAGTTTTCACTTAAGTTTTCCTTCTGTTTCTCCATTTCCGACGTCAAATTCATTAAGGCTCAGTTTTTTTTTTTTTTTTCTTAAAAAATTATGTAACATTTGGTCAGTTGCAAAATCGAATATTTTACATATGTTCAATGGAAGCCGACCGAACATTCATATGTTCAATCGGCTTCCACCGAATATGTGCAAAATATTTGGTTGGATTCCATCGAACATATTGCATTTTTGTAAACTCTATTTTTATGAACATATGCAACATATTCGGTGGAAGCCAACCAAACATGTTGCATAAAATGTTAGGTTCTACAATCGACTGAACATGACGTAATTTTTCAAGAAAAAAATGCAAAAAAACTTTAAAAAACACGTCTTCTCACTGTTCTCATCATTTTGGAACTTCATTTTGACCTCCCTCACTGTAAAATCATCCTTAAATTGAAACAAAACCATGAATATAGGTATGTTGTATGAAATGAGGAAGGAGAAAGGTTGAGAGGGAAGATGGGTAAGAGAAGCAAATTGAGAGAAGAGTTTAGTTAGGGTAAAAATGAGCATTTTTTTTTCTGTGGGGTGTAGAGATCAAAACCCCATGGAGTTATTTGGATTTAAAAAAAATTTCCTTCTAGTAAATTTGCTAATGGGTATTTTTGGAATGAAAAAATATGGAGTTTAGAGAGCAACTATAGGGGTTGCAATAACTCCACCCATAGTGCAATATACATTAGAGTGGTAGTGGACCATTGGGTTAGCCCAGTTTTTATGTCTGGACCAGTGTGCTCAATCTAAACTAGGCTTGAACAAAGCTCGTTGACGTCTAATGGGCTGGTCGTCTGGGCCGAGACAAAATTTCTTAATCAAGTTGATGGGGTGTGGTCTTAATAACAGCAGATTAAGCGATTGATGGAACAAACTCAAAATTGAAAAAAAAATTAAAATAATAAATAAATAAATAAAATCAAACGAAAATTTTAAAAATCTTGATTAATTGTTTCCATAACATTCGCCAACAATAAATAAGCTAGAAATTTCAGAAGGGGTTGAGAAAAAATTAAGCAAGAAAATACAATTGGTGAACTTTACCTGACACAAGTCCCTCCCAAGAGCAAGGTGGGAACAATTCTGATGGACAAAGGTCATTAAAATCGGAACGAATTTTGCTCTCAACTTCTTTAGACTAATAATTAAAAATGTTATTCAACCATCCGTTTTAACCAGCATTCATTTTCCATCCCAATACATCCTCCCATGATTGGAGCATTTTTTGCTAAACCAAAGTCTCCTAGTGTTTACCCCGCACCGATGGACCATATATAAGCAATTAATTTTTTTTTTATATATATAAGATATTAATTGAATTAAGAACATTAAAAAAAATAAATAAAAGAGAGAGAGAACAATGATACAAGTCCAAAAAATGTATCCCAAATGAAGTGTGAGATGATCAAACTCTTCTTCTTCTTTTTAACAAAAGTGAAGTATTAGAATTCATTAGCAATACTTTTTTGGAATAATTTTTTTGGAATATATACAATTACTGGAAAGAAAAAACGCAAAACATCCTAAAAAACTTATCCCTAATGATATGGCAGGTTGTCCAATCCTCCTCTCTTTCTTTCCCCTTTTTTTTTTTTTTAAAATAAAAAAATAGACTAACATTTTTTCACAAATTTTTCATTATTATTTTTAAATCAAAATCAAAATTGCAAAAACCGACCGTTAGATTAATGTAATTTTTTGCATTCATAATAAGTATAAGTGGAACATCAAATCCAACAGTCAATTTCTTGAAATACCTATTCCAAATTGGTCAAACACACTAGGGAGGACGGAAAGGGAGGCTAAAAAGGGAAGTCAAATGAAATTTTCCTTTTTTTAATCAAACTCTCCTCTTGATATTAAATAAAAGGCTTGGATTCACTATATACATATTTCTGGGGAGAAGGTTTTGGAACTTTTAATAGTGCTCAATGATTACTTGTAGGCATTTTTAGGAAAGGTAAAAATGATTATCTATCCAAACTGTAATTCTTGAGTTTAGTACTTTATACTAAAAGGTTCAATTTTATACTATAAAGTCCTAAATATTTCACATTCATCTGCAAAATTGTTTTTAGGAAAAAAAGAAAAAAAAAAAAAAGGGCAGCCTAATTGAGTATGTATAATTTGTGGTGTTTCTCATTAAAACTAATAGGATCAAAAAGTCCATCAACCACCACCCTTACGTCCTCAGCAAGCAAAACCATTATGCAACTAAATGAGACAGAATATTTCATCTAGCTAGCTTCTTTTCTCCAATGGATCCGGCTCGTGCTTCTCTGTTTGTTCTTGAACCGAATCACCATCCGCTGTATCACAGTCCAGTAAGTGCCCAAACACCGAATGAAGAAGGTCAAGACAGTTGATCATATCAAAAACAATGTTCACCATAGGGTCTTCTTCATTTGATTGTGCCTTATCTATTGGTTGGTTGATTTTCACTTCTGCAGTCTTCTTATATATCTTGCATATAACCCAATCATTGAACTGTACACAAGTCACAAATAGGTGTTAAAACTAATGAATTGCTGCTTAGTCAATAGTC
>JAESVK010034491.1:0-11573 GCA_017140935.1 Hamamelis virginiana | reverse complement strand
GCGGCATGGTCTGAGTACACAATAGTCTTCGATCCCCACAGATAGGATCGGAATTTATCTAAAGCAAAAACTACTGCAAGCATCTCTTTCTCAGTCGTAGTGTAATTTAACTGAGCTTCATTCAATGTTTTGCTTGCGTAGTAAATAACAAAAGGGGCCTTATCTACCCTCTGACCCAACACCGCCCCCACAGCATAATCGGAGGCATCACACATAAGCTCGAAAGGAAGTGACCAATCTGGAGCTCGCATGATAGGTGCTGAGATCAACATTAAGCGTAATTTATTGAAGGACTCTATACAGGATTTATCAAAGTTAAACTCTACATCTTTAGCTAACAGATTACACATTGGTTTTGCTATTTTGCTAAAGTCCTTTATGAAACGCCTGTAAAATCCTGCATGTCCAAGGAAGGACCGGATCTGCCTAACAGTAGTAGGAGGAGGTAGTTTTGCAATTAAGTCTACCTTAGCTTTGTCTACCTCTATCCCCCTACTAGAAATGATATGCCCTAGCACAATGCCCTCACGAACCATAAAATGGCTCTTCTCCCAACTCAGAACAAGATTTGTCTCACAACATCTCTTAAGTACTTTCGAGAGATTAGAGAGACATTCATCAAAAGAAGGACCGAAAACAGAAAAATCATCCATAAACACTTCCAGATAGTCTCCTATCATATCAGAAAAGATAGAAGTCATACACCTTTGGAACGTGCTCGGGGCATTGCATAAGCCAAAAGACATACGCCTAAATGCAAATGTCCCAAATGGACAGGTAAACGTTGTTTTCTCCTGATCCTCGGGGTAAACCGCTATTTGGTTGTACCCTGAATAGCCATCTAGGAAGCAATAAAAGCTCTGCCCTGATAATCTCTCCAGAATTTGGTCAATATAAGGCAGAGGGAAGTGGTCTTTCCTAGTCTTGGAATTTAATTTCCTATAGTCTATGCAGACTCTCCAACCAGTGGTAGCTCTTGTAGGGACTAGAATACCCTCTTCGTTGGCTATCACTGTTATCCCAGACTTCTTAGGAACCAGTTGAGTAGGGGAAACCCACTCACTATCTGAAATGGGGTAAATGATACCCGCATCCAGTAGTTTCAAAACTTCCTTTTTAACTACTTCCTTCATATTTGGATTTAATTTACGTTGGGCATCTCTAGAAGGATTCATACCTTCCTCTAGGTGAATACGGTGCTGGCAGATTGATGGGTCTATACCCTTTAAATCAGCAACCGACCATCCTATGGCTATTCTGTGCTCTTTCAAAATGGATAACAACTTACCTTCCTGTTCTAAGTTTAATGCAGATGAAATTATAACAGGCAAGGTGTTACTATCACCCAAGAATGCATACTTGAGATTAGCCGGCAGAGGTTTTAACTCAAGTTGCGGCGGAGACTCAAAAGACGTAGGCGAAGGGACACTGGCAATAGACGGAAGTGGCTCAACCCTAGGTCTCCATGGCAGTTTCTCTACAGAGGAGGCAGAATCTAAGACAAGATTTACCTCCATAAACGAGTGCTCCAAATCATGGTCCTCGAACCCAAAGTAATTTAAACATGTTTCTAACGGGTCCTTGGATAGAAGATACGGTGTAGCTTCCTCTACCACCGTATCAATGATGTCAACAAAAGAACAATCCTCAAAGTTATGAGGTTGATTAGCTGCACTATAAACCTGCAGCCTGGTTTTCATGTTACCAAAAGACACCTTCATAATGCCAGTTCTACAATGAAGGACTGCATTAGCAGTTGCTAGAAGAGGTCGTCCTATTATAACAGGGATTTGGGGCCTAGTGACATCAACAGGCTCCATATCTAGGACAATAAAATCTGCAGGAAAGACAAACGAATCTATCTTAACCAAAACATCCTGCAGTATACCTCTAGGTACCTTCGTGGACCTATCTGCGAATTGAAGAATAGTAGGTGTGGTTTGGAGTGTTCCAAGCTCCATTTTGGCGTAAATTGAATATGGAAGAATATTCACACTTGCGCCAAAATCAACTAACGCTCTATCAATGAAGTGGCTTCCTAAGAAGCAAGGTATAGTTGGCGTTCCTGGATCTTTTCTCTTAATTGGGGCTTGGAATTGACACACAGCACTAGCAATATCAACTGGAGCTATGGTTTTAGATAAATGCACGCGCTCCTTGCGTTGCTGTGTGCACATTTCCTTCAAAAATTTGGCATACGAAGGAATCTGTTTTATGGCATCTAGCAGAGGTAAATTAATATGGACGCTTTTAAACACCTCTAACATATCCGACATGCTTGCCCCCTTCTTAGCTCTTCTCTCAGGCGCAATCAGCGCGGATGGAAATGGGGCTTTCGGCACATACGATGCCACTGGATTGTCTATAGCTGCGGGAAAGTTATCCCTCGACGCTTCAGACTCTTTCTCAAATGCAGGCTCTCTCTCTATCTCTTTCTCTTTTTCTCTCTCTTTCTCTCTCTCTATCTCTCTCTCTATCTCTTTCTCTTTCTCTCCCACTTTATTATCTACCACCTTCCCACTACGCAAGACTGAAACAGCCTTAACTTCCTCATTAATATGTGGGTTCTGAGAAGTGGAACTCTCAGCTACAAAAGCTCCTTTGGGATTGGCAACAGCCTGACTCGGAAATTTCCCTTCCTCTCGGCGACTAAATGAAGCCGCTAGTTGACCCATTTGGGTCTCTAACTTTGAAATGGATTGGGAATGGGAATGAGTGAGTTGGGCTGAAGCCTCTAGGCTTTTCAGGGTAGCTAAGACTTGTTCCTCAAAACCAGGAGTTCTATGAGGTTGTGGTGGTGGTTGAGTCACTGCTTGACTCTGGTATTGGGGTGCAGGTGCTTGAGGAGCACCATAACTGGGGTACTGGGATTGCATCAGTGGTGGTCTATAGGGTTGACTGATAGCAGGGTTACTGCTATATGGGGGCCTTGCAGGCTGACTAGGATTGGATCCTCTAGGCTGGCTCGACCACTGGAAATTGGGGTGAGTCTTCCACCCAGGGTTGTAAGTGTTGGAATACGGATCATTCCTAGGTGGTGCATATCCTTGAGCAGCATTAACCTGCTCTTGGACAAACTCAGGGTACTGGCCTGCCATAGGACAATATGGGGTCTCGTGAGTGGGGTCAGTGCAAATATTGCACACCAAGTTGACAGGTTTCACATGGGCTTTTGAAGATTGCCCTTGTGCCGCGATTAATTGGTCAAGCTTTTGAGACAGAGCCTCAACTTGCTTATTTGCCAGAACTTGGGTGTCTACATCATAAATACCGCCCTTTTTGGGAGACGGTTTCTTTGCTATCGCATCATCACGGTTACCTAAAGACATTGAGGCCATGTGGAACGAATCCTCACTCAACGCTTCAAATAATGCCCACATTTCATCCTCACCTTTACTTAAAATGGCGCCCCCACAGGCAGATTTCACTGTCTGTGTGTCACCCTCTGTTAAACCTCTAACAAAAGACTCAATGATTTGCCACTTGGGTACATCGTGATGGGGGCATAATCTAAGGAGTTCCTTCATTCTTTCCCAGGCTTCATGGAAAGATTCCTGTTCATGTTGGACGAAGTTGGTTATACCTCGTCGCATCTGATGTGTTTTACCGACAGAGTAAAATCTAGACAGGAATAGCTTTTGAAGCTGTTCCCAAGTTGTGATAGGGACAGGGGTTTGGAGAGTACAAAGCCAGTGTTTGACCTTGTCTTTCAGGGAAAACGGGAATAAAAACAATTTCAGGGATTCTGGATGAAACCCCTGAATTCTGATAGTAGAACAAATTCCTAAGAATTCCTGCAAATGGTCGTATGGGTTCTATTTATCTAACCCATAGAACGTAGGAAGCATCTGGATGGTAGCATGCTTAATCTCATAGATGAGATTCTCTATGTGCGGGATTTGGATACAGGAGGGTGGATTAAAACTATTGGGCATGAAGTGATCCCTCAAAGTTTTAAGACCTGGTGGTGGTTGAATATTATCCGCTGGTAACATGGCAGTGTGTGCAGATGATTCAGCCATTTCAAATTGATGCGAAGGTACTGACTCACTAGACTGACTTTGAGAAGCCTTAACAGCTCTCAGAGTTCTTTCAATTTCTGAATCTAAAGGGATTACGTTAAATGATAACGACCTTCTACCCCGCATATAATTGGTCTCCACAGAAAATCACGGAATTATAATAAACAAATTGTGAGCAGTTAATCTTTAGCTTTTAATTTGTTATTTTAAGCGCGCGGGAGTGAAGCTCCCAATTCCTGATTTCAGCCACCTGTCGTTAGAGAAGAAAGAATAATGAATAACAAATAATAATTATAATATCTAGATATTAACAGTATAAAAGAATATATATATAGTAATAAGAACAGTATTTAATATTTACTACTTAAATTAAATCCCAAAAATTCTTTATAAAAAAACCGTAGCTCCCCGGCAACGGCGCCAAAATTTGATCGACTCAGACGACGAGGGAGATTATTCCCCGTCAGTGATCAGAATTAATAATTTATAAACCGCGTGACAATTAATCTCAATTCGATTGTGATCAGTGAGCACGGGTGTCGAACCACTGGGAAGTGCAGGTTTATATTAAAAAGACTCTTTGGAATCAATTCAAGCGGAAAGAATATTGTCAATTAAATTGGTTGGTGGTAACTGCTCCGATTGGGTCGAAGCGAAAACGAAGTAAGTTTAATTAAGCTTAGTAAAAATGCAGTTAAGTTGGTGGAATGAGCGGAACTTGGGTGAGAAGTCCATTTGAATATCAATTAAACAATTTATGTTTATAAAATCCTCACTATAGTAATTATGTATGGTGGTTCTTCCAACTACAAGAAGGAAGTCCCAAAAAGATTATGAATACAGGACCGGCAAGTTTATCCCCGAAAAGAATGGAGTATCGCTACCCACCTTAAATGAGGAATAAAGCATGCTGGTTTGTATTCATACCAATAAGAACCATTGCATAATTATATAATTGCAATCACAGATGTACAATTATATGATATTATATTCGGCAATAGTGTGCGGTACAACCTTCACAACTATGCAATCACATAATACAAATAGAGGGATGTTTATAAAATAGGATTGTAAAATGAATCCAACTTCATCCTCACCCAAGCTTGGAGTATTAGCTACACATCACTGGAGGATAATATCCTTTATCCAGGCAAGCTTTTGGGGGTCACGGAATGGAAAAAGAAATAAAAGCGGTAATTAATTGACTGAATAAATAAGGAAAAATGACAGAAAGTAAATAAAGAAAAGAAAGGACTAAAGTAAATACAGAAAAGAAAAGACTTAAGTAAATAAAGAAAAAGGCAGAAAAAGTAAAGAACAGTTCTCAAGTGAGAACTGAGCCATGCATAAAAAGAAAATAACAGAAACGTAAATGACTGAAAGTAAAGACTTAATCGGATAGAACAATCCTCAAGTGAGAATTGAGCCAGGCATTGTAAAGAAAAATTGCAGAATTGGAATTGACTGAAAATTGAAACTACCGATTGAAATGCGAAAATAAACTGTAAC
This sequence comes from Hamamelis virginiana, assembly GCA_017140935.1. Lineage (NCBI taxonomy): Eukaryota > Viridiplantae > Streptophyta > Magnoliopsida > Saxifragales > Hamamelidaceae > Hamamelis > Hamamelis virginiana. The sequence goes on along the minus strand of JAESVK010034491.1, from coordinate 6,042 downwards.
TTGAATTAAAATTAGCAGAGTAATGATTCAGAGCATAAGTCATGAACCCTCAAAACGTCGTCGTTACACTTCTATTTATAGAAGGAAAAGGTAAAAGACGCTAATACCCTCAAAATATCCCAAAATATCTATTATCCCCGCAGCCGCCCTTGGCTATCGATAGCGAAGGTTCGCTATCGATAGAGGTGCTATCGATAGCGAATCTTGGCTATCGATAGTCAAGGTCAAACTTTGACTTTCTTTGCAGATTTCAACGTCTGCTCTTTTGGTACTTCCCTCGGCTGCTTTGGATCGCTTTCGGACGTTCCTTGATTCGAGATGCTCTTCAGGGCTTCATCGGTGACGACTTTATTTAATGGTAATCTGCACATATTTCTTAAAACAGAGATTAAACCCAATTGTACAGATATTCATGTAAAACTCTATTTATTATACAATTATATATATAAGAGAACATAGAAATACCCTAGTTGAATGGTATGATTGGGGTACAATCACACTCCCCAACTTAGGTTTTGCTAGTCTCTTAGCAAAAAGCTAAATCTATAAATTGAAAAAGCCACTTTCGCAGGGAAACGCGATTGCATTTAGCATATGCAACAAGCCTTTTAAACCACTAAGTTACCTTTCGTGGACGAGTGAAGTCTCGTGAGAGTTTGCAGAAATGATACTCACAAACATGAATGAATAAAAGAATTGGTTAGAAAGAATTTTAACAATATACTATGTACACAGTAGGAGTTTTATCCACAGATATATCATAATTCATCATTGAATATTTATAATACAAGAAATGATATCTCTAACAGGAAATTAGCAATTATTCAATGTGTAGTGAGGATGAACTTGATAAAATTCAAAGTACTGTAAATAAGAGTATGAGAGTTAACCCATAGTTAGTTTCAACTTCAAAATTCTCACTGATGGTCACTCGCAAGGATGTTCACTCTGAAAAGGTTAGTAACCCAGAGTTCCCAAATGGAAATATACAAGTATAAAACTTATACATTAAGCTCTATTTTAATGACCAAAGAGAGATGAAATAACAGAGTTATATATGCAGAGATACAATTCATACATAAATAAAACTTAAATAAGCAAGTAATCACAAGAGAATAATGCACAATATTTTTAAAATCAAAAAGGTCTTTATAGGCTTGTAAGATTTTTTTGGTTGTAACAAAAAGAGTTGGAGACTGCAAAATTAGGATGGTTATAATTTGTTCAGGTTACTACCCTAACCATCCTAATTACCTAACCTAACCCTGACTATAACTTTAAAAAGTTTAACTACAAGAAACAAAGAAGTTTTCAAAAAGAAACACTGTCCATGCTCAAAACTGAGCGTCATATCACGTCACTGCTCATCCCCAGGTGGGATGTCGAATCTCTGATCGGGCTGTGGCTCATCAAAAAGCGCGCGGTCGGCCTGAGAAATCGGCTCGCCGTCCATACGACGCCACATAACCCGGAGCTGGGCGGCCTGCCTCTCCATCATAGCTGTCTGCCTGGCAAGCTGGGCAGACTGCCTATCGAGCTGGGCGGACTGCCTCTGCTGAATGTGTAGCAATGCCCTCAGTCTCTCTAGGATCTGAGTGAAACACCCCTGAGAACTGGCATCTGGCGGAGCAGCTGGAGTCGAAGTCGGAGCTGAAGCAGGAGCAGGCTCTGATGGACCAGCGGTCTCAGCACGTGGCCTCTTCGGCCTAGCAGCCATACTCCTAGCAAGTGTAGTCGGGGTGATAGGACCCTCGCCCCATCGCAGTGGCTCATCGGAGACAACACCCGCACCCAATGCAAATGCTGTAATCATCTGGGGGTACGGCATGTTGCTCCGTGGCTGAGTGGCGATGAAAGTGCGTATCTCGCTGAAGATCAACGCCGCAATATCCATGGGGTGGTCGCTCAGAAACTCCAGCAATAGCCTCACCGACTCCACTGGTATCTGTGAATCTGTGCCTCTGGCCCGCAGATTGCAGTAGAGCAGCTTGTTCATAGCTGCGTACGATGGATGCATGTTCCCGGTCGTAAAGTACATCCCGTCAAATAAACTCCGGTCCACACACACCGCATCGGCACACTGACTCTCTGTCAGCTGTAAGTAGGTGCTCTCTGCCGCTGATACTGACGGACGTCCGCACCCCAGATAGGTAGCGATGTCGTCTATAGTGAATCTGACTGGGCGGCCCCCAACCTCTGCCTGGAGTGTCTCGGGCTGGTCCTCGGCTGTGTGTGCTGTGGTGTAGAACTGGCGCACCACACTAGCCATATACCCGGCTCCCTTCCTCAGCCAGGTGCTGAGGTGTCTATCCTGCAGGATCTCCACCAGTAGGCCCTCATATCGGAAGGCCTTCGGATCCACGTACCTCTCGACATTGAAGTTCCGCGACGAGAGGATCACTGGCCAGGGTCTAGCAGCTCGCCGGGTCGGTACTCTCCTCGACCCGGTCTCGGTCTCAGCATAACTCTCGAAGTCGCGAGACATGCGCGGCTCGCCTGTCTCGCCAATATCTGGCTGCTCAAAGACGTACTCCTCCTCCACGAACTGTGAACCGGATGGAGGAGCACTCTCTCGTGGCTGCTGGGCTGAAGACTGACCCCTATCAGATGGTCTATGCACTGGCACAGGCTGCCACTCAGAATCTGAACTGTCGGGAGAGTCTGGCTGTGTCGGCTCCTGGAATGCCACGCCCTTCCGGCCGGTGGTCTTTTGGCGAACCATAGCTCTGTATATTTTTTTAGAACCACACGGCAGTAGATAGGAACATAGTTAGCAGTAGAATTTTTTTCAGAGGTACTCAAATATATATATATTTTTTTTCAATAATAAGCAACACTCAACACAGCCAACTCATTTAACCCACATGACAATTCTTTTTTAAATCCTATCAGGACTTGCCTAACATCCAGGCTATGTTCAATAACTCTTTTAATCACATGCATCGATGCATGCATGCCCATGCATGCCATGCATTCCCATGCATAGCCTAACATCCAGGCTTATTTTCACCACACCACAGATTCACAACTCCACAATCCACGTCACAAAGCAGTGTAACAAGTGTATAAGGACAAGTTTCATTATTATCTAGACTTAAAGACCCAACATACTATTCTAACATTTTACATGCAAGTATCTACGTAAACTAAGTCATGCTATGATAATTTACACAAAATTAAGCCAATTTAAGAAAAATTCAAATTTTTAGAATGTGAACGGGTACTCACGTAGTATGGAAGGTGAAAGAGTCGCTGAAAAAGTAACTGCTCTCGCCGGAATGCGAAGCTCGTGCAAAAATGCGTCAAAAATGGAATGCAGCAAATGCGAAAACTGATCGGTCAGAAATGTGGTATACTGTGCGAGGATCGCTATGGAATCGACCCTGCGCGAAATGGAGGCCTGAGGTGGTCGGAAACTGAGCTTGAAGGTGAAGGGTCACGGCGGCAATGGAGGTTTTCAGACGAAAAGGCGGTGGAATGGTGGTTTCGCGCGGGAGAAGAAGGCTAAAAAGGCTGAAGTTCGTCATCTCTATCGATAGCGGCATCTCGCTATCGATAGAGAGAGTGCTCTGCCGCGCATAACTTTTATTTTTTTGAATTATGAATGTGACTATCGATAGCGCCTAGCCTCTATCGATAGAGAAGTCAACATTTTGACTTTTTTCAAAAAATGGCTTATTTTGAACAATAAATCACATTAACAGACACTTTATACCAAATAAATGTATAAAAGACACCTCGTTACCCATGGCTTGCTAATGTTATCAAAAAAAAATTGGCAACTTTTCGGCTCAAAATTGGGTACTACGGGGGTCCTAATCTCTAATAAAAATTCACACGGCTCAACAACTCGAAAGAAATGGCCTTAAATCATTTTTCAAAAATGTGCACAATATTCTCAATTGATTAACAAGTTATTCGCATTCTAACATACGCATGATTTGAACATTTATGCATAATATAACAGGAAAGCAATAACCAAAGATTGATATGATGAAGATTTGAGTCCCAAGAAATGATCGAATGGTTCAAAATTTGCTTTAATTGTCATAAGTCTCCACTTTATAACAGGTTTTATCAAATACTCAAATTGACAAGTATAGAGATTTAAACCAAGTTCGTGCATGTGCGAGATTGAATACAGGCTAATCACAGTAAAGTTATCAATTAATGTATAGAAAATAGACAACTAGAATTGATATAAATGAAAGAATAAACTCACATTGTAACACATGTTTATTTATCAAATTCTATACAAAATTTTAAATAAATCACACTGGGTTAACATGTACACAAGAATGATATTTAATGAATAATGAATTATTATGTATATACAAATTAAATGAACCAATAAATAAATTAATCAAATAAAATGCATATACATTTTAACAGAATATACAAACCCTCCCCAACTAGAAGTAAACATTGTCCTCAATGTTTGACCAAATGTTACAACTAAATGTATGTATGAACAAGGGATGGGTGGGTGGGACTAAATTTAACGTCTTTAGCTAGACGTGAACTTCCTCTTTATTCAAACTGGTAGGTTGGGTCTTCCAAACTGACAGACTCAATTACCAAACCATCCTGAATGCCCTCACTATCGGTAATACCCTCGATAAAAGGCTTAAGCCTTTGTCCATTCACAAAGAAGGACACACCAGTACGAGGGTTTTGAATTTCTACAGCACCGTGAGGAGTAACCCTAGTTACTACAAAAGGTCCATCCCAACGAGATCGAAGCTTACCAGGAAATAGCCTTAATTTAGAGTTAAACAGCCACACCTTCTGATTAGGTTCAAAAGATTTTCTGTTGATGTGTCTGTCATGAAACTCTTTCATTTTGGCTTTTGCAATTTTAGAATTCTCGTAAGCCTCACGCCTAATTTCTTCGAGCTCATTTAACTGAAGTTTGCGGTGAGAACCCGCTTCCTTCATTTCAAAGTTAAACTTCCTAATGGCCCAAAGTGCTTTATGCTCTAACTCGACCGGGAGATGACACGGTTTGCCATAGACTAGACGGTACGGAGACATACCAATAGGGGTTTTAAAAGCAGTCCTATAGGCCCACAATGCGTCGGTTAAACGCAATGACCAATCCTTTCGATCTGGCCTGACAGTTTTCTCTAAGATATGCTTAATTTCCCTATTCGAAACCTCCACTTGCCCGCTAGTCTGAGGATGGTAAGGGGTTGCAACCTTGTGAGTAATAGAATATTTAGCTACGAGATTTGCAAAGGGTCGGTTATTAAAATGTGACCCTCCATCACTGATGATGGCCCTTGGAAACCCAAACCTAGAGAAAATGTTCTCTTGGAGGAAATTCAGTACCACCTTGTGGTCATTGGTCTTAGTGGCTATGGCTTCTACCCATTTGGACACATAATCAACAGCCACTAAGATATATTCAAAGCCATGCGAAATAGGAAAAGGTCCCATGAAGTCGATGCCCCAAACATCGAAAATTTCGACGATCAAAATAGGGTTAAGAGGCATCATATCCCTTCTAGACATAGAACCCATTCTTTGGCAGTTTTGACAGGACTTACAGAAGTCCAATGCATCTTTGAATAATGTGGGCCAGAAAAACCCACACTGCAAGACTTTAGCGGCAGTCTTTTTCCCGCTAAAGTGTCCTCCACATGCTAGAGTGTGGCAGAACTTCAAAACGTCTTGCATTTCACCCTCAGGAATACACCTACGTATGACCTGGTCAGCACAGTACTTAAACAAAAGAGGATCTTCCCAATAATAATATTTTATTTGCGAAAAGAACCGATCCTTCTCTTGTTTCGACCAAAGAGATGGTACAAGGCCTGTGGCATGATAGTTCACTATATGAACATACCAGGGTAAGATGGAATGAGTGACGGCAAAAAGCTGCTCATCAGGGAAAGAATCCCGAATAGGCGTAGGGTCACTCTCTTCTTCAACTACAATCCTAGAGAGGTGGTCAGCAACGACATTCTCAGACCCTTTCTTATCCCTAATCTCAAAATCGAATTCTTGCAATAAGAGAATCCACCTAATCAGCTTAGGCTT
>JAESVK010034488.1:0-10817 GCA_017140935.1 Hamamelis virginiana | reverse complement strand
TATATATATATATATATATATATATATATATATATATATATATATATTATTTATTATTCATTTTTTTTCCACTAACTATAGGTTGCTGAAATCAGGAATTGGGAGCTTCACTCCCGCGCGCTTAAAATAACAATTAAAAACTAAAGATTAACTGCTCACTTCTTGCTTATTAATTCCTTGATTATCTGTGGAGACCTCATTTTATGCGGGGTAGAAGGTCATTGTCATTAAACGTAATTCCTATAGACTCGGAATTAGAAAGAACTTTGAGAGCTGCTAAAGCTTCTCAAAGATAGTCCAGTGAGTCCGTACCTTTGCATCATTTAGATATGGCTGAATCATCTGCACACACTATCATGTTACCTGCAGCTAATATTCAAGCACCACAAGGTCTTAAAACTCTTAGGGATCACTTCATGTCCAATAGTTTTAATCCACCATCCTGTATCCAAATTCCGCACATCGAGAATCTCATCTATGAGATTAAGCATGCTACCATTCAGATGCTTCCTACGTTTTATGGGTTAGATAGAGAGAGCCCATACGACCATTTGCAGGAATTCTTAGGGATCTGTTCGACCATTAGAATTCAAGGTTTCCATCCAGAATCCCTGAATTGTTTCTATTCCCATTTTCCTTAAAAGATAAGGCCAAACACTGGCTTTGTACTCTCCAAACCCCTGTCCCTATCACTACTTGGGAACAGCTTCAGAAATTATTCCTGTCTAGATTTTACTCTGTTGGTAAAACTCACCAAATGCGACGAGGTATAACAAACTTCGTCCAACATGAACAAGAATCTTTTCATGAAGCCTGGGAGAGAATGAAAGAGCTTCTTAGATTATGCCCCCATCATGATGTACCTAATTGGCAAATCATAGAGTCTTTCGTTAGAGGTTTGACTAAGGGTGACACGCAGACTGTGAAATCTGCATGTGGGGGAGCTATTTTGAGTAAAGGTGAGGATGAGATGTGGGCATTATTTGAAGCATTGAGTGAGGATTCGTTCCACATGGCCTCGATGTCTTTAAATAACCGTGATGAAGCTTTAGTAAAGAAAACGCCTCCCAAAAAGGGCGGTATTTATGATGTGGATTCCCAAGTGTTAGCAAACAAGCAAGTTGAGGCTCTGTCTCAGAAACTTGACCAATTAATAGCGGCACAAGGGCAACCTTCAAAAGCCCATGTGAAACCTGTCAACTTGGTATGCAATATTTGCACTAACCCAGCTCACGAGACCCCATATTGTCCTATGGCACGACAGTATCCTGAGTTTGTCCAAGAGAAGGTTAATGCTGCTCAAGGATATGCACCACCTAGGAATGACCCATATTCTAATACGTACAATCCTGGGTGGAAGACTCACCCAAATTTCCAGTGGTCTAGTCAGCCTAGAGGATCCAATCCTAGTCAGCCTGCGAGACCCACATATAGCAGTAATCCTGCTGTTGTTCAACCCTATAGACCACCACTGATGCAACCCCAGTACCCAAGTTATGGTGCTCCTCAAGCACTTCCACCCCAGTATCAGAGTCAAGCTGTGACTCCACCACCACCACAACCTCAAAGAACGCCCGATTTTGAGGAACAAGTCCTAGCTACCCTGAAAAGTCTAGAGGCTTCAGCACAACTCACTCATTCCCATTCCCAGTCTATTTCCAAGTTAGAAACCCAAATGGGTCAACTAGCGGCTTCTTTCAGTGGCAGAGAGGAAGGGAAATTTCCGAGTCAGGCTGTTGCCAATCCTAAGGGAGCTTTTGTAGCTGAGAGTTCTACTTCGCAGAACCCTCAATGTAATGAGGATGTTAAGGCTGTTACAGTCTTGAGAAGTGGGAAAGTGGTAGAAAATAGAGTTGGGGAGAAAGAGAGAGAAAAAGATAAAGAGCCTGCAATAGAGAAAGAATCTGAAGCTTCGAGGGATAACTTTCCCGCAGCTTTAGACGATCCGTTGGCATCTTATGTGCCAAAAGCCCCATTCCCATCTGCGCTGATTGCACCTGAGAGAAGAGCTAAGAAAGGGGCTAGCATGTCAGATATGTTAGAGGTGTTTAAAAGTGTTCATATAAATTTACCTCTATTAAATGCCATTAAACAGATTCCTTCATATGCTAAATTTTTGAAGGAAATGTGCGCACAGCAACGCAAAGAGCGCGTTCATTTGTCTAAAACCATAACTCTCATTGACATAGCAAGTGCTCTGTGTCAATTCCAAGCTCCAATAAAAAGAAAAGATCCTAGAACGCCAACTATACCTTGCTTCTTAGGAAGTCATTTCATTGATAGAGCGTTAGTTGATTTTGGCGCGAGTGTGAATATTCTTCCATATTTAGTTTAAGCCAAAATGGAGCTTGGGACACTCCAAACCACACCTACGATCTTACAATTTGCAGATAGGTCCACTAAGGTACCTAGAGGGATACTGCAGGATGTTTTGGTAAAAATAGATTCGTTTGTCTTTCCTGCAGATTTTATCGTCTTAGATATGGAGTCCGTTGATATTACTAGGCTTCAAATCCCTGTTATAATAGGACGACCTCTTTTGGCAACTGCTAATGCAGTCCTTCACTGTAGGACTGGCATAATGAAGGTGTCTTTTGGAAACATGAAAACAAGGCTGCAGGTTTATAGTGCAGCTAATCAACCTCATAACTTTGAGGATTGTTCTTTTGTAGATATCATTGATAAAGTGGTAGAGGAAGCTACACCTTATCTTCTGTCCAAGGACCCGTTAGAGACATGTCTTAATTACTTTGGGTTCGAAGACCATGACCTAGAACATTCATTCATGGAGGTGAATCTTGTCTTAGATTCTACCTCCTCTGTAAAAAAATTGCCCTGGAGACCTAGGGTTGAGCCACTTCCGTCTATTGCCAGTGTCCCTCCCCCCACGTCTTTTGAGTCTCCGCCGCAACTTGAGTTAAAGCCTCTGTCGGCTAATCTCAAGTATGCCTTTTTGGGTAGTAGTGAAACCTTGCCTGTCATAATATCATCTTCATTGAATTTAGAACAAGAAGGTAAGCTGTTATCTGTTTTGAAAGAGCATAGATTAGCCATAGGATGGTCGGTCGCTGATTTAAAGGGTATAGACCCGTCAATCTGCCAGCACCGTATTCACCTAGAGGAAGGTGTGAATCCTTCAAGAGATGCCCAACGTAAGTTAAACCCTAATATGAAGGAGGTAGTTAAAAAGGAAGTGTTAAAATTGTTGGATGCGGGTATCATTTACCCAATTTCTGATAGTGAGTGGGTTTCCCCTACTCAATTGGTTCCTAAGAAGTCTGGGATTACAGTAATAGCAAATGAGGAGGGTATTCTAGTCCTTATAAGAGCTACCACTGGTTAGAGAGTCTGTATAGATTATAGAAAGTTAAATTCCAAGACTAGGAAAGACCACTTCCCTCTGCCGTACATTGACCAAATTTTAGAGAGGTTATCTGGGCAGAGTTTCTATTGCTTCTTAGATGGATATTCTGGGTATAACCAAATAGCGGTTTACCCCGAGGATCAGGAGAAAACTACATTTACCTGTCCGTTTAGGACATTTGCATTTAGGCGTATGTCTTTTGGCCTATGTAATGCCCCGAGCACTTTCCAAAGATGTATGACTTCTATTTTTTCTGACATGATAGGAGAATATTTGGAAGTGTTTATGGATGACTTTTCTGTTTTCAGTCCTTCTTTTGATGAATGCCTGTCTAATCTCTCCAAAGTGCTTAAAAGATGTTGTGAGACTAATCTTGTTCTTAGTTGGGAGAAGAGCCACTTTATGGTTCGTGAGGGCATCGTGCTTGGGCATATAGTATCTAGTAGGGGGATAGAGGTTGACAAGGCTAAGGTTGACTTAATTGCAAAATTACCTCCTCCCACTACTGTTAGGCAAATCCGGTCTTTCTTGGACATGCAGGATTTTACAGGCGTTTTATTAAAGACTTTAGCAAAATAGCAAAACCAATGTGCAATCTGCTTGCTAAAGATGTAGAGTTTGAATTTAATAAAGCCTGTTTAGAGTCCTTCAATAAATTGCGTTTAATGTTGACCTCGGCACCTATCATGCGAGCTCCCGATTAGTCACTTCCTTTCGAGCTAATGTGTAATGCCTCCGATTATGCTGTGGGGGCAGTGTTGGGTCAGAGGGTAGATAAGGTCCCATATGTTATATACTATGCAAGCAAAACCTTGAATGAAGCTCAGTTAAATTACACTACGACTGAGAAAGAAATGCTTGCAGTAGTTTTTGCGCTTGATAAATTTCGATCCTATCTTTGGGGATCGAAGACCATTGTGTACTCAGATTATGCTGCCTTGCGGTACCTGCTCTCTAAAAAAGAGACGAAGCCTAAACTGATTAGGTGGATTCTCTTATTGCAAGAATTTGATTTTGAGATTAGGGATAAAAAGGGGTCTGAGAATATCGTTGCTGACCACCTTTCTAGGATAGTAGTAGAAGAAGAAAGTGACCCCACGCCTATTAGGGATTCTTTCCCTGATGAGCAGCTTTTTGCCGTCACTCATTCTACTTTACCTTGGTACGTTCATATAGTGAATTATCATGCCACAGGCCTTGTACCATCTCTTTGGTCGAAACAGGAAATGGATCGGTTCTTTTCTCAGATAAAATTTTATTATTGGGAAGACCCTCTCCTGTTTAGGTACTGTGCTGACCAGGTTATACGTAGGTGTATTCCAGAAAGCGAGATGCAAGACGTTTTGAAGTTCTGCCACACTTTAGCCTGTGGAGGACACTTTAGCGGGAAAAAGACTGCCGCTAAAGTCTTGCAGTGTGGGTTCTACTAGCCTACTTTATTTAAAGATGCATTGGACTTCTGTAAGTCCTGTCAGAATTGTCAGAGAATGGGTTCTATGTATAGAAGGGATATGATGCCTCTTAACCCTATTCTAATCGTCGAAATTTTTGATGTTTGGGGCATCGACTTCATGGGACCTTTTCCTATTTCGCATGGGTTTGAATACATCCTAGTGGCTATAGATTACGTGTCTAAATGGGTAGAAGCAGTAGCCACTAGGACCAATGACCACAAGGTGGTGTTGAAATTCCTTCAAGAGAATATTTTCTCTAGGTTTGGGTTTCCAAGGGCCATCATCAGTGATGGAGGGTCACATTTTAATAACCGACCCTTTGCAACTCTCGTAGCTAAATACTCAATCACTCACAAAGTTGCAACCCCATATCATCCTCAGACTAGCGGGCAAGTGGAGGTTTCGAATAGGGAAATTAAGCATATCCTCGAAAAAACTGTCAGGCCTGATCGTAAGGATTGATCATTGCGCCTAACTGACGCATTGTGGGTCTATAGGACTGCGTTTAAAACCCCTATTGGTATGTCTCCGTACCGTTTAGTCTATGGAAAACCCTGTCATCTCCCTGTTGAGCTAGAACATAAAGCACTTTGGGCCATTAGGAAATTTAATTTTGAAATGAAGAAAGCGGATTCTCACCGCAAGCTTCAATTAAATGAGCTCGAAGAGATTAGGAATGAGGCTTACGAAAGTTCTAAAATCTCTAAAGCCAAAATGAAAGAGTTTCATGACAGACACATCAATAGAAAATCGTTTGAACCAAATCAGAAGGTGTGGTTGTTTAACTCCAAATTGAGGCTATTTCCTGGTAAGCTTAGATCTCGTTGGGATGGACCCTTTATGGTGACAAGGGTTGCTCCTCACGGTGCTGTTGAAATTCGAAATCCTCAAAATGGTTTGTCCTTCTCTGTGAATGGACAAAGGCTTAAGCCGTTTATTGAGGGTATAACCGATAGTGAGGGCATTAGGGATGGTTTGGTAATTGAGTCTGTCAGTTTGGAAGACCCAACCTATCATTTTGACTAAAGTGGAATTTCACGTCTGGCTGAAGACGTTAAACTTAGTTCCCCCCCCCACCCTTTCCCCTTGTTCTTACACACTCGACTGGTCGTGACATCCTTTCAACATTTAGGACAATGTCTACTTCTAGTTGGGGAGGGTTTGTATAGTCTCTTTTCTATGTTGATTTATTTATTCAATTAAATTGTTACTTATATAATAATTTATTGTTTCTCATTCTTGTGCACATATCTCATTCTTGTGCACATTTTATACCATTGATTTGTATAGTGATTATCTGTATAGATTTTGATAAATAATACGTGGTAAACTGTGAGTTTATTCTTTCATTTATATCATATCTATTTGTCTATTTTCGATACATTAATTGTAACTTTACTGTGATTAAGCTTGTATTCAATCTTACACATGCACGAACTTGGTTTAATCTTCATTCTTAGCAATTTGAATATCTGATAAAAACCTGTTATAAAGTGGAGATCGGCGTCAAATAAAGCAAATTTTGAACCATTTGATCATTTTTTTGGACTCAAATATTCATCATATCAATTCAATCCTTGGTTATTGCTTATCTGTTATATCTTGCGTAGATGCTTAATTCATGCTTATTTTAGAATGCAAATAACTTGATAATCAGTCGAGAATAAATGTGCAATTTTTGAAAAATTATTTAAGGCCATTTTCTTCGAGTCTTTGTGCCATATTTATTTTTGCTAGAGTTTAGGACCCCCGTAGTACCCTAATCTGAGCCTAAAAGTTGCCAATTTTTTCGATAAACTTAGCAACCCTGGGTTACGATGTGTTACTTAGTCAGTTACTGTATTAAAGTGATCTGTTATAGTTAAATCAAATAAAAAATTAAGCCATTTTTGAAAATTTCAAAATTCATCTCGTTATCGATAGACATTATCGATATGATATTCAAAATTCAAAAAAAAAAAAAAAAACCGTTCAAGGTCAGAACCACCTTCTCTATCGATAGCGCATACTCGCTATCGATAGAGATCGCGTACTTTCGCCTGTAAAGTGCTTCCCCGCCCGAATTTTGCCTCACTTTTCACCTTCTTCGCCGGAAAACCTCCATTGCCACCAAGTCCCTTTGTCTTCCACCTCATTTTTCGGCCACCTCAGGCCTCCATTTCGGTCAAGATTATATTCGTTGCGATCCTCGCAACATTCTTCACATTTCTGACCGATCAGAACGAGCGTTCGCTTCACTTCATATTTTCGCCTTACACCACTTCAAGCACTCCAGCGAGGTTCTATTTCCGGTCAAACCACTTGCATTGCCACTACTAAACTAGTATCAAGTAAGTTTCAATCCCTGTTTTATTTTTTTCAATATATTACACTAAGTTTAGTTAATATTTTGGGTTACCCACTCTTGGGTTTGATTATTGTGGGTTGTTATTGAAAGTGGTTTGTGAGTTAATTCTGCTGCATTGGTGGAATTGAGGGGTGATGCCTGGATGATAGGCCAGTTCTGAAATTTGGGACGGGTTTATAAAGATAGCTTGTGGGTAACCACTAGCTATGTTGTTCGTTTGATCCTATTTGAAAAAAAAAATGTTATGATTATCTCTGCAAATTATACTTACTGCTGACTGTGGTTCTATCTGCTGCCGTGGGTGTATGTGATAAAAATTGTACAGAGTCATGGTTCGCCAAAAGACCACTAGCAGGCCCCGAGAAAAGGGCGTGGCATTTCAGGAGCCGGTTCAGAGACTGAGGAGGTCTACAGATACGAGCAGGGGCAAGGCCCAGTGCACACAACCAGATACCTCGGACAGTTCTGAGTCCGACATACCAGCAGTTCCCATTCGGAGACCCTCATCTAGAGGGCAATCATCTTCACAGCCACCAGCGAGTGCGCCTCCTGCTAGTTCACAGTTTGTGGAGGAGGAGTTTATATATGAGCACCCTGATATTGGCGAGACTGGCGAGCCTCGCATGACTCGCGAGTTTGAGAGCTACGCACAGACCGAGGCTGGGTCGAAGAAATTACCGACCCGTCGAGCTCCAAAACCGTGGCCAGTGATCCTGTCAGCAAAGAACTTCAATGTCGAGCGCTATGTCGACCCGAAAGCCTTCAGATATGAAGGCTTGCTTGTGGAAACCCTACAGGACCAACACCTCAGCACCTGGCTGAGAAAGGGCGCAGGTTATATGGCCAGTGTTGTGCGTCAGTTCTATACATCAGCACATATGGCAGAGGATCAGCCACAGACGCTCAGAGCCGAGGTTGGAGGCTGCATTGTTGAGTTTACTCCAGACGACATCGCTACCTACTTGGGGTGCGAGCGTCCACTGACGACAGAGGTGGAGGGCAGTTATTTAGAGCTGACAGAGAGTCAGTGTGCAGATATGGTGTGCGTGGACCGTGAGTTATTTGATGGACTGCACTTCACGACAGGGAACATGCACCCATCCTATGCAGCTATGAATAAGCTGCTCTGCTGCAATCTGCGAGCGAGGGGTACTGATTCACAGATCCCCGTGGAGTCTGTGCGGCTGCTGTTAGAGTTCTTGAGCGACCACGAGATGGATATCGCCTTGTTGATCTTCAGCGAGATCCGTACTTTTGTTGCCACACAGCCGCGCAACAACATGCCGTACCCCCAGATGATTACAGCTTTTGCATTGGGTGCGGGTGTTGTGTCTGATGAGCCGCTGCGGTGGGGTGAGGGACCTATTACCCCCACTACGATAGCTAGGAGTATGGCAGCTCGGAGGAAGAGGCCACGTACAGAGACTGCTGACCCATCAAAGCCTGCTCCAGCTTCTACCTCGCAGCCATCAGTTACTCCAGCTACGACTCCTGCTGCACCTACTATGCCAGCTGCATCATCTGCCAGCTCTCAGGATTTGTTACTTCAGGTCTTAGAGGGGCTGAGATCAGTGATGCAGACTCAGCAGATACAGTCAGCTCAGCTAGACCGTCAGTCCGCGCAGCTTGACAGACAGTCTGTACAGATGGAGAGACACTCTGCTCAGCTCCAGGCTATGTGGAGACGGATGGACGGCGAGCCGATTTCTGAGGCCGACCGCGCGTTATTTTATGAGCCACAGCCTACTGCTGGATTTGACATCCCACCTGGGGATGATCAGTTATCGGATGGGGCCCGCGGTCAGCGCGAGGCAGAGATGAGAGCGGATGTGGAGATGAGAGATGATGCTCAGTCTTGAGCATGGGTGGTTGTTCTTTTTGGAGGAATAATTGTTTCTTTTTTGGTTAGAATTTTAAATTGTTTGTCAGGGTTAGTATAGGGTATTTAGGATGGTTTAGTGTAGTAACCTTGAACATATTACAAACCATCCTAATTTTGCAGTCCAAAAATTTCTTCTGTTACAACCAAATACATTACAATCCTATAAAGACCTTTTTGATTTCAAAATTTTGTGCACTATTCTCTTGTGATTACTTGTTTATTTAAGTTTTATTTATGTATGAACTGCATCTTTGCATATATAACTTCGTTACTTCATCTTTTATTTGGTCAATTTTAGAGCTTAATATATAAGTTTATACTTGTATATTTCCATTTGGGAACTCTGGGTTACTAACCTTTTTCAGAGCGAACATTTTTTGCGAGTGACCACCAGTGAGGATTTGAAGTTGAAACTTATGTAGGGTTAATTCTCATACTCTTATTGAGATATTTTGATTCTATCAAGTTCATCCTCACTACACATTGAACACTTGCTAATTACCTGTTAAAGATTGCGTTTTCTGTGTTTAAAAATTTTCAATTATGATATTGAGATATCTGTGGATGAAACTCTTGCTGTGTACATAGTATAGTTTTAAATTCTTTCTCAAAATGATTCTTTTATTTATTCATGTTTGTGGGTATCATTTCTGCAAACCCTCACGAGACTACACTCGTCCACTAAGGGTAACTAAGTGGTTTAAAAGGCTTGTTGCATATGCTAAATGCAATCGCGATTCCCTGCAAAAATGGCTTTTTCAATTTCCAGTTTTAATTCGTCTTCTTAAGAGTTTAGCTATTTTCTAAGAGACTAGCAAAACCTAAGTTGGGGAGTGTGATTGAATCCCAAACATGCTCTCAATTGATGGTATTATTGTGTTCTCTTATATAAATAATTGTATAATAATATCTCGTTTTGTATAAAATCTGTACAAATTGGTTAAATTCTCTGTTTCAAGAAATCTGTGCAGATTGTATAAATCGATGTCGTCGCCTATGAAGCCTTGTTTATCATCTCGAACTAAAGAGCACTTCAGAAAAGATCAGCAGCAGCCAATTGAAGTACGAAAGACCTGCAAAGAATTTCTGCAATTGAAAAGAAAAGTGCCACATGTCTATCGATAGCCAGATTTTCGCTATCGATAGTCCTTAGGCGGCTGAGGGCTGTCTTAGATATTTTGAGATATTTCAAGGGCATTTACGTCTTTTGCATTTCATTTCTATATATACACGTGTAAAAGCGACTTAAAGAGGGTTCAAGACTTTTGCTCTGAATCATTACTCTGTCATTTTTAATAAACTTCATGTTACAGTTCAATTCTGCTTTTTATTCAGTCGTTTACTTTTTCAGCACTTTCTACTTTTCTGCAATTTTTCCTTTAATGCCTGGCTCAATTCTCACTCGAGAATTGTTCTTTATTTATACAGTCTTTACTTTCAGTACTTTAATTTTCTGCAATTTTCCTTTTTAATGCATGGCTCAATTCTCACTTGAGAATTGTTCTTTACTTTTATTGTCATTTTCTTTATTTACTTAAGCACTTTTCTTTATTTACTTTCGCCATTTTCTTTATTTATTTCAGCCCCTTTTCTTTATTTACTTTCAGTCATTTTCTTTATTTATTTCAGTCATTTATTTTCTGCTTTTATTTTATTTTTTTTTCCATCCCGTGAACCCTTAGAGCTTGTCATGGATAAAGGATATTCTCCTCCATTGATGTGTAGCTAATACTCCAAGCTTGGGTGAGGATGAAGTTGGATTCTTTATGC
>JAESVK010034479.1:0-11143 GCA_017140935.1 Hamamelis virginiana | reverse complement strand
AGGTGATATCACCCCATTCAATTCTGTATGCCTATGTGGCAATTTCTATAATGCCTACATGGCATTTTTCACAGTAAACACTTTGCCCCCCTATTTGGAGTTTGATTAAAAAAATCAAATTTCAAATATGTTTAGATAAGTTTTAAAGCCTTCCTAAATTATCTCACGAAATCCCATAATATCTGCCGTTTGTTATTATCACTTTTTATGGGAAATCAAATCTTCATTAGTACCGGGGTTACCTTGATTTGACTTAAGCTGGCTGCTGTCCTCTCAACTTTTCATTTTCCTTTTCTCCCTTCGTCTTCTTCCTGTTCACCGTATCTTCAAACCATGTCTACCCATACCTCCAATCCGCCATCACCAGACTCTGAGAAGTTTTCCGATGATCTTAGAGAGCAACTTGATCCGGTGATCAACAGTCAGGTAATCTCTTCCAACATTATTGGTCCTTTCTTTAAGTGCCCTTCTATTCCTGAGCTTTTGCATTCTTATTACCCTCTATTTGTAAATGAAAGTTTGCTCTTAGAATCCAAAGGTCTAAACTGGTCTGAATGGGGAAAAACCCAAAGAACTTGGCCAAAACCTAGTTCTGATTGGAAAACCTGGGTCGATAAACTTGAACCCCAGTTTGGACCTCTTTGGAAAGACCTAGGAATTTATCACCACATCATGTTGAGTACAAACACTATTCTAATGGATAAAAACCTTTTGGCTGCTGTATCTTGTTTTTGGAGTCGGTCTCTTAATGCCTTTCTTTTCCCTTGTGGCCCCATGTCTCCCACTATACTGGATGTATGTGCGTTGACGGGCCTTCCACCAATCGGAGATCTCCCTTCTGCCATTTATGATCCTGAGTCAAACTTGGATTTTTCTTTCTCTAATGCTACTTCTTCCTGGACTGTGTATTAAAAGTCTGAGTATCAACCCAACACTTTTTCTCCCAACATATCTCAGCAAGAACATTGTGCTTTTCTGTTGATGTGGTTGTGTCGATTTGTCCTATGTGTTTCTGCTGGACAAATGACGCAAGAGTATCATCGGATTGCCATAGCCTTAGCATCAGGCCGAAAGCTGGCCTTAGCTCCTTTTGTCTTGTCTCACCTGTATAGAGGTCTTGCAGAAATTTGTAAAAGGTCTTTATGCATAACTGGAGGTCCTCTTTGGTTGTTGCAATTGTGGTTCTTTGAATATTTTCCAGACCTTTTTCAGTGTACAGTCATTTCAGAGGCCTACCCAACTTATGGTTTTAAGTGGGTAAGGCCTTATTTTGAGCCAAAATCCTTTTCTGAGTATATTACCTTTTTCTGGAAGATTTCCTTTGACCGCTCTGATTCTTTATTCTTTCCTTTTGGCTGTCGCCAATATGGTCCTCCATGGTTTATCCTTCAGCCCCCTTTTGTCGGTCTTCATCTCATTGAACAGAAATTGATATGGGCTTCCTACCTTGTTGGTAGAGAGCTCCATTATGGGGGCAATTTTGATCCTAGAAATAAGAAAATAGGAATAGAGTATTACTCTCCTAATCTTTTCAGTAGACAGTTTGGGTTTACTCAAGGTCTTCCTGCTCCACCATTTTTGTATTCTGTGAACTGTCCTCCTCACTCACGGAGAATTTATGATCAAGGTGATAAGTTGAGAGAGATGAACTCCACTTTCCTGGACAATTTAAAAGATTTTCTTCTTCCCCATCTCCCAAATAAGCCCTCAACCACTTTGTCTTTTAAACTTTGGTGGCTCGATTGCTTCAAAAGGGTGTCTAACCACGGTCTCCACATTTTACTTGACCGATTGTCTAAGGCCTTAGAGCCAATCTCTGGCAGTGACAAGCCCACAAAGCCTCCTAAAGTTAAAAGAACAGGAAAAACAGGTAATCTTCTCCACTTGTTTCTTAATTTCCCAAAAAGGAATACCTCTTCTTATACTCTTCTTGTTTCAGGTGTAGCAGCCTCTGTTGGTTTGCCTTCTGCCACCATTCTCAGTACTGATCCTCCAAAAGAACTCCCAAAGAGAAAAAAATCAACCCCTAAACCTGGGCATGGTCCCCGTAGGTCATCCAATAGATTAAAGTCCTCATCAAGATCTTCTCCTAGCTCAGGTAGCACTGTCCCCGTTGATATTTCTGATGATGAAGGTTCTAAAGGTGGTGGTATTGAAGTGAAAGTAGAGAGTCCACCTACCAAAAGATCCAAAACCTCTGGTAGTCCTTTTCCTTCTCCTACTGTTAGCCCTTTACCAATGGAAAAAGATTCCACGGCCACATCTACCATGTTCAATCCCCCAAGTATCCTATCTCCTGATATCCCAGATGATCTCGAGGCTTGGACAGCCTCTCTTGACTCAATTTCAATGCAGACCGATAATCCCTTCGTTTCTTCTTCAGTTGAGATACCCCTTGAGATGCCTCATGAGGCTAAAATTCTGACTGTGAAGGCCCAGTTTCTTGAGATCTATCGAGCTCCTCTTTCTAGTATCTCTTTTGAAATGGCTCGCGATCTTCAAGAGCATTTCATTTTTCTGAAAGGAATCCCCAGCTTGGCCTCCACTATAAGCTCATTGGAAAGTCACATCACCCAACTCCCAGATCTTGTAAGGGAATTTCAAGACAGTTACGCAGAGAGACGTGCTTGTGAGGCGCTACTCAAACGTAGGCAAGACCTTAAGGTCTCCATTGATGATCTAGTACCCTCTATCATTAAGTCTCGGACTGCTCGTGACTCTGAATAAGGGAAGCTGTCTAATCTTGTTGCTGAGACTGATGATCTTCGCAAACAGATTGCTGACCTTCAAGCTGCTCTGGTTGTTAAAGAAGGTGAAGTTTCTGCTCAAAAGATTGTTGTTCAGAAAACTCAACAAATGGTAGCTGATGGCTGGAAGAATGTGGAGAAGATGGGTCTTAAATATAAAGCCTCTGCATCCAACGTGCTCACTTGGGAATCAAAGGCGAGAGATGCAAAATACAAGGAGTCTGAGGTGATGACCATATGGAGCAGGATTCCAAATGTCAACTTCTAAGTTAGGCCGTTTTAAAACAATTATTTTGAGTTTCTTGGATAATTTCATTTCTCCTTTCCTTTCTTTATGCATTTTGAACAATTGTCTAGCTGTTTATTTTGGAAAGGTCCTAAACGGCCTTAAATTGCTATATGACTAAAGTTTTTGATTCTGAACGGTCTCCCATAAGGTAGGATAATACCTTTTAAGAAACCGTCCATTGATGGACTTTATAACATTTCCAGTAGATAACTCTTGGATAGAATATACCCCACCAGGTATTACTTTTAGTATTTTAAACGGTCCTTCCCAATTTGGGGACCACTTTCTGAACCTAGGATCTTTAGTCCCCAAAGGTAAGATAACTTTCCATACTATATCATCAACTGAGAAGGCCTTATATTTTACCTTTTTATTATAGGCCTTTGCTATTTTCTTTTTCTGGACCTCTATAGAATTTAAGGCCCTAAGTCTTTCTTCTGTCAAATTTTCTAACTCTAACAACATAGCCTCATTATACTCTGCTGGTAGTAAATCATTTTGAAAGGCTATTCTCATTGAAGGTATTGTGACCTCCATTGGCAAAACGGCATCATGACCAAAGGTCAATGCATAAGGAGTAGTTTTTATGCTTTCCTTATACGAAGTCCTATAAGCCCATAAGACTTCAGATAATTGTGTATGCCATTGCCTTGGATTATCATCTAACATCTTACTCAAAATTTGTTTAATAGCTTTATTTACGGCCTCAACTTGTCCATTGGCCTGTGCGTAATATGGAGTAGAATTAGTAAGTTTAATTCCATACTCTCTAGCAAAGGCCTTCATCTGGTCTCCCATAAAGGCCTTAGCTTGATCAGTATTAATGGTCTCAGGCAGTCCAAACCTATGAATAATATGTTCTTTGATAAATCCTATCACAGCATTTTGGTCTACTATTTTCATCGGTTTTGCCTCGGTCCATTTAGAAAAATAATCCGTGGCCACTATAATAAAGCAGTGCAAATTAGAGGAAGGAGGATATATTTTACCAATAACATCGATGGCCCAACCTCTAAAAGGCCATGGTTTTATAATATAGTTTAAATTAGTGGAAGGTATATGTTGGATTTGGCCATGCTTTTGACAAGACTCACAACCTTTAGCAAATTTAATACAATCTCCTAAAACTGTAGGCCAGTAATATCCATACCTCCAAACGAGCCACCTCATTTTGATGCCAGCTTGGTGAGCTCCACAAATACCTTCATGAATTTCCCTCATCAACAGTAAGGCCTCAGAATCATTAACACATTTCAACAAAAGGCCTTCTTCTGTTTTTCTGAAAAGTTCTCCTGCATATATCACAAAATGAACAGCAAGCATTTTAATATTTCTATCACAAGGCATACCTGGGTTAGTTAGCCTCCTTATTATTGGTTCCCTCCAATCTTGTTGGCTTTCTTCAATATCATGTATTTCAAAATTTACTTCTCTGGTTTTGATAGAAGGTAATGCTTTCTTTTCTACCACCACGTTCCTTTTTGTTTGTCCTCCAGTGAGTTTAAGACCTGAAGCTAGCTGTGCTAACTCATTCGCATCTTCATTTTCTTCTCTTGGTTTATGTATCAAAACCACATCATCAAATGAATCAAGTAATTGGGAAGCAATAGAAAAGTATGGTAACAAAGCCCAACTATTACATTTGAATTTGCCTGCTAATTGATTCAAAATCAATTGTGAATCTCCAATAACTTCTACTGTTTTCACACCCATCTCATGCAATATTTCAAGGCCTATAATTAAGGCCTCATATTCGGCTTGATTGTTACTACATTCAAAATCGAATTGATAGGCATGTTCATATTTAACACCATTTGGAGATGTAATAACTATGCCAGCCTCGGACTTTCTTTCAGTCCTTGATCCATCAAATTCTAGTTTCCATGCCACGTGTTCTATCATCCCCAAATCTACCTCCACTTCTTTTATGACATCATTTGGATAGTCTGCTAAAAAGTCAGCAAGGACTTGGCCTTTCACTGCTTTCTGTGGCATATATTTTATTGCATAACCTGATATAGCAAATGCCCATCTTCCAATCCTACTTCTAGAAATAGGTCTTGATAGCATATACTTTACTAAATCGGTTTTGGATATAACGTACACAGTATTTGACATAAAGTAATGTTTAAGTTTATCCGCAGTATAAAACAAAGAAAGACAAGCCTTTTCTATTGGAGAATATCTTTGTTCAGTACATGTAAAGGTCTTACTTAAATAATAAACGGCCTGTCCATGGCCTTGTTCATTTACTTGTGCTAACATTGCACCCAGAGACCTCTCTGCAGTTGACAAATAAAGCCTCAAACTCTTATGTGGTACTGGAGGGATTAAAACTGGAGGCTTCGTAAGATATTCCTTAATCTGGTCGAAGGCCTTCTGATGCTCGGCCTCCCACTTAAACTCCTCGCAGGCCTTGAGCTTTAGCAAAGGTGAGAAAATAGAAGTTCTTTTTGAAAGATTAGATATAAACCGACGCAGAAAATTAATTTGACCCATAAACTTCTGTAACTCATTCTTATTCATAGGTGGTTTAACTTCCCTAATGGCCTTTGACTTATTTTTATCCACCTCTATGCCTCTTTGGTGAACTAAAACCCAAGAAAGTTTCCAGCCCTAACTCCAAAGGCACATTTTGCTGGGTTCATCTTCAGTTTATATTTTCTCATTCTTTCGAAGGCCATTTTGAGATCTTTCAAATGATCAAGGTCTTCTTTTGATTTAACTACTATATCATCAATATAGACCTCGACGGATTTTCCTATTAAATCATGGAAAATAACATTCATTGCCTGCTGATATGTAGCTCCAGCATTAATAAGGCCAAATGGCATTTTTACCCATGCATACATTCCTATAGCTCCTGGACATCTAAAGGCCGTTTTATGAACGTCCTCTTCACTTATGAAGATCTGATTATAACCAGAGAGGCCGTCCATAAAAGATAAGATCTTATGGCCGGCTGCTCTGTCTACTAATAAATCAGCTACAGGCATAGGGTATTCATCCTTAGGGGTTGCAAGATTCAAATTTCTAAAATCTATACATACCCTAAGTTTGCCATTTTTCTTAACTACTGGAACAATATTTGAAACCCACTCAGCGTACCTTATTGGTTTGATGAAACCAGCTTTCAGCAGCCTCTCTATTTCCTCTTTGATCTTCATGGTTACTTCCAAGGTCATCCTCCTTGGTGGTTGTTTGAAAGGCTTGAATCCAGGCTTTGTTGGTAAACGATGCTCCACCAATTTTCTGTCTAGGCCTGGCATTTCGTGATAATCCCAAGCGAAACAATCTTGGAATTCTTTAAGAAGTTTGATGATCTCTTCCTTAGTGTCTTTCTCCAAAAGGCCGCTCACAAAGGTTGGCCTTCTATTTTGATCATCCCCCAAATTAATTTCTTCTAGTGGATCTTGGACCTCTGCTCTGAGGTCTTGTTGTTGTGCAGGTTCCACTTCAAGATCTTTCAAACTAAAACTGTCTTCCTTCATGACTTCAGCATCTTCTTCTAATATACATTCAGCCTCTGATATTTCGCATAGGCTTTCCTCTTTGTTATATACCAACAGTTTATTGAAAAGGTCTCGAATTAAACCTTTTCGTTGATCTTCAAATGGTCTGCAATTCATGGGATCTCTTCTATATTGCAGCTTGACAACGGCTGGTCAAGTAAAATCGCCCCAGGCCTTGTTGTCTCTTGTATCACTCTTTCCACTGCCCTTTTTGAGAAAAGGTCAATTGCTGTGGTCATTTCTTTGGGTTTCCCTTCTTTATCAGTACCTATGAATTTGATTGGACCCACGTCTCCCCCATATAGATGAGCTTCTGCCGCATTGGATCCTGCAATAAAAGGTTTCTGGTCTGCCCATATTACTTCTACTTTGCTGCCGTTCCATAAGATCAAGAACTGATGCAGAGACGAGGGAACGCACCAATTGGAATGAATCCAATCCCTGCCAAGAAGTGCATTATACGATGCAGTTGAATCTACCACAAAAAAGGTAGATAAACATTCCCTGTTTCCAACCGCTAAGACCACTGGGAGAACTCCCTTGGTCTTTGTAACTCCACCAGAAAAATTTGCAACTGTCACATCTGTAGGTATAAGATCTGATTCTGTCTTACCAAGCTTCTTCAAACTTGCACTTAGAAGGATGTTAACAGCCGCTCCGTTATCAACTAAAACCTTCTGCATAGGTCTCCCATCCATATGAACATTGATGAAGAGAGGCCTTAGGTGTTGAGTCATCTTTTCTGATGGTTTTTCGAACACTATATTCTCTGACCTTTCTATTTCTCCATCTTCGTTGACCATTTCCACTTCTTCAATGACCACCGATGTACCCTTTGGTCTATGTTCTTCTTTCTCAATTTCGATAGTTTCCTCATCTTCTCTTGCTTGAAAGATTAATGGCAAAGTAAATGCCATGTTGCAACCCATCACTGGTGGAAGACTTCCAAATTGTAGCGAGAAATTGTCTTCATCACTGTCTAGCTTTAAACTTGTGTCGTCTTCATTATTTTCCACCATAAGGCCTTCCTGAATCTCCGGTTGTCTGATTGTTTCGCCCGATTGTGAGGAAAGACCTTGATCTTTATTAGTTGTTAAACCAAAAGATCTGTCTTCTATCTCTTCAAGTGTCGAAATGATCCCTTTTGTAACGGTTTTCATCTCCACATTGTCGCCTTTTGAGACCTCTCGAAATTTCCTGTGGTCTCCATTAACGGTTACAGTTAGATTTTGACGTACCTCACTTGTGCCAGAATTTGAAGATGTTTGAAAAGATCTTCTGTACTCCGCCCTTCTTCTTTGAAACCTCCTCTTTTGCGTCCTGGTAAAAGGACATGGGAACTTAGGGTGTTCCAACCTGGTCCATACTCCTTCCCTAGTTAAAGGAGGTTTAATCATTCTCGATCTTTGGTTGGTAACAACTCCCTGAGGCCTCTGTACTGGAACTTTTGGTACCCATCTTTTCTGGACACGAGGAAAACCGTGGTGTCCTTGAGGTCTCTGAAAATGATAAGGCCTCATGAAAGGCCTTGGACGGGTTTCCAGATTCAACGAATTATGGCAGTTGCAACAAATCTGAGGTCTGGTAGGTTTTGGAATGAAGGGAACTCTCGGAGATTGAAAGTTCCAAGGTCTCTCGTTCCTGAACCAACGTTGCTGGAAATGTGGGAGATTTCTCGGATAATGATTTTGCACTTGGTTCATCGACAAAGATCTTAAATCAGTCGAAGCTACGGCAATCTCAGCTATTGGGAACGGATCAGTGTCTACTGCCATGGCTTCTTTGTCTTTCTCTGGGAATCTTAAAAGGCCTTTGTCAATGCAATCCTGTATTACATGTCGGAAAACAACACAATTGTTAATATCATGAGACCTCGTCGCATGCCATTTACAGAAATCCCCGGTTTCACGGCCAGGAAGTTTATGGCCATCTAAAAGCCTGATAAATTTTCCGGTCAATAAGTGGTCAAATATCTCTGATGCTTTTGATAAATCGAATGAAAATTTTCGTTTAACATCCATGAGATTTTTCCTAAGTTTTGGGTCATGAGGGGCCTCCATATCTTTTTTCTTTAAGGCCTGACAAACAAAAGGTTTCCTAGCAATAACCTCAGCCAAATCTACTTCAAAATTCGGGTCATGATAATATGTCCCAAACGAAGAGGCTTTTCTTTGATCTTCTTCCCTCAAAAGCCTCTCATATCTAGACGCTCTAGCAGATAATTCAAAAAGGTCTTCGAAGTCCATGCCTTCGAATTTCTTTCGTAATTCTAGTTCAAGGCCATTTTGAGCAAGTTTGACAAACTCTTGCTCGGGTAAGTAGACAGTGCATCTATTTCTGGCCTTTTTAAACCTTGATATGTATTGTTCTGCACTCTCACCTGATAACTGTCTAAACTTAGACAAATCGGCCATTGTTATTTCAGGTTCAGAACTATAGAATTGCATATGAAATCGCTCTTCCATTTGCCTCCAATTTAGAATCGAATTTGGAGGAAGACTTATATACCAAGTAAAAGCTGTTCCAGTCAAAGAATTGCCAAAAAGTCTCAATTTTAAGTTATCATTGGCCGAGACCTCACCACACTGTATGGTAAAACGGCCAATGTGCTCAATAGTGGACTGACCACCTTCCCCTGAAAACAAAGTGAATTCGGGTACCTTATAAGCTCTAGGAAAGTCATTGCACTGGTCTATCCATTCAGGATATGGCTTTCTGTACAAAGGCCTTACAATTCTTCTCTGATTACCTGCAGCAAGGCATTCTTGGACTATGTTAACAATGTCATTACGATCAGGCGTATTACCTCTATTAATATTTTCTAAAGGTCTTTCAGAGGAAAATGTCAGATTTTGAAAAATCTCGTAAGGCCTCCCACCAGCAATGTTATTAAACGTACGTCCATTTTGCCCCCCGGGTATTTGGTTCGTAAAGTCATTCATGTTAGTGGGTCTAGGTCTAAAGTCATCATCAGTCAAAGTATTTAGACCTTGATTTCCTCGTGTTTTGCCCCCCGGGCGTATTAATAAACAAAGGTTGTTTAACAATATTTTTTGACCCACAATCAGGCCCTAGATGAGGCCTTCTGGTTGCAGTGTGTGATCCTTCAAAGTTTGAACGATCAAGTTGGCCATTTCTCAAAGGAGGTGGAA
Source organism: Hamamelis virginiana (assembly GCA_017140935.1). NCBI lineage: Eukaryota > Viridiplantae > Streptophyta > Magnoliopsida > Saxifragales > Hamamelidaceae > Hamamelis > Hamamelis virginiana. Next base: position 1,443 of record JAESVK010034479.1, on the reverse strand, counting down.
CATATGGCCTTTCATCCTCTATAGGACTGACTATTGGTGGGATAGGAGTAGATGAAGCAAGTTTAAGACCTTGGTTGCTAGACTCACCTTTCTCTGTTACATTTATTCCTGATTCTGAGGCTTTTTCTGCTGAAACATGAATTTTAAAAGCCTCTTGATCATTTGAACCACATGGTCGACTATTATCCCCCACTGTTTTCTTCATAAGACTTGTTATGGTCTTAAAGAATTCTTTTTGTTGTTTAGATAGACTTTCACTCAACTTTTCAAACTGCAGGGACAAGACTTCGGTCATACGGTTAGGTATGTCCAGAATGGCCTTATACATATCATTTTGACTAATTTCTAACATAGAGTTTTCTTCCTCTTGAGAACCATCCGAAGATGTCCCATGACTTTCATTCGGATTAGTCATTGATCTTGTAACAGGTCTATTAGTCATTCAACACAAAGTGGTCCCACCGGGCGTGCCAAAAAGGTGTTCCCGGTGTAAATTCTGCGGTCTTGAGACCTCTGGTGTAAGGTCTTGATGCGCGGGCGTGCCAGGGCTCGGAAAGCCCAAAGACCTTGTAAACACGACCTCTAGCACCTTCTAGGCCGAGAATCCAAGAAAGGTCTTAGATGCCTAGTCGGTCACTTTAAAATTAAAATGGGAATCAGGCGATTGACAAGAATCAGAGGTTAATCCTCTTGGGTTCTAGTGTTAACGAATCTAAAAGACTGAGAAATAATGACTGAATGAAAGAAAACAGATTAGAAATAAAAAGATGCATTGACTGAAGTTAAACTAAATGGAATTGAAATGACAAGAAATATTACATTGATGAACTAGACGGGAAATGAACTCCATTGCTAATTGAAATAAAGCTTAGACTTATGAAATTAGAAATTAAAAGATGGAAATACCAACTAACCGAAGACGAAATGATGAACTACTACTGCTTGAATTGAAAACAAACTGCTACTGCTACTGGAACGATAAATCACTGCTGGAAGATTAATGAAAACTGGTGCGAAACTGCTGCTGGAACGATAAACTGCCGCTGGAAATTTGATTAAAAATTAGAATACTTTGCCATGGGCTGATTGGGGTTGACGTTGTGTATCTTTTCTTGCTGCTGCTGCATCATATTTATAGCAGTTTGGGCTGTTAATTGCCGTAGCCCATTCCTCCACTTCTTTGTTTGATGGGCCAATACTTCACTTCTTCTAACTGCTCCTTACACGTTTCTTCAGCCCACGTCCGGCTTGGGACTTGCTTCTAGCTTTGCCATGTGTAAACTATTTGCTGGATTGTTTTAACTTCTTTTAGAACTGCCCATTACACCATCTTTTCATGCCAAGCTGCCACGTATTGCCATATAACCAGCTTCTAAAACTTCTTCCATATTTCAGCAGGTGATATCACCCCATTCAATTCTGTATGCCTATGTGGCAATTTCT
>JAESVK010034469.1:0-13373 GCA_017140935.1 Hamamelis virginiana | reverse complement strand
TTCTTCGAGCCAATCATCTTGAAAAGTGGTAAGGTTAACTTTTCTGGCACGCCCTCATTTCGAATCACACTTAAGTGTACGCCGCGGCCATAGTGAAGATTTCCGATCGAACATCTTTTTTGGCACGCCCGGTGGGACATAGGGCAATTTTGAATCAAATTCATGATGACAAGAAGATCTAAGCAAGCAGAATCTTCGAATCAAAATGAAGAAAGGCCAGATGATGGCCTTGAGGCTATCCCAGAAATGAATTTACTTCAAGATGAAGTGAATTCAAGGGTTGAAGCTGGTCAAAATATAAATGAAAATCCTGTTAGCAATAATGCAAGTGAATTGCCACAATTTGTTGGTATGATAGTGGATGCATTCAAACCAGTGCTAAAAGAAATGAAAGAGACAAATCAACAGTTGCAAAAAGAAATGAAAGAGACAAATCAACAGTTGCAACAAGTTTTGTCTCAATTAGGATTTAGTCAAAGAAATTCTCACATGTTGCCATCAAATGACGAAGTTAGGAATAATGTACTTCGAAGAGAACAATTCATAAGAAATGATGGGAATATCACAGTGCAGGATATAAATTCTATGTATGGAGTTCCATACGGGATGCTGGATGGTTCGAGGCTTGTACAAGGCCAAAGTGAGCCACAAAGGCCATTAGATGGCCAAAATATCCCAAGAGGTCATATAAATGTACCTGCATATGGAATTTCACCTGGGGGGTTGGATGGTTCGAGGCCTGTGCAAGGCCAAATTGAATCTCTTAGACCACTTGATGGCCAAAATATCCCAAGAGGTCATATAAACGTACCTGCATATGGAATTTCACCTAGGGAGTTGGATGGTTCGAGGCCTATGCAAGGCCAAATTGAATCTCTTACACCACTTGATGGCCAAAAAATCCCAAGAGGTCATATAAATGTACCTGCATATGGAATTTCACCCGGGGATTGGATGGTTCGATGCCTGTGCAAGGCCAAATTGAATCTCTTAGACCACTTGATGGTCAAAATATCCCAATAGGCCATATGAATGCTCCTAATCAAAGAAATAATAATAGCAATGTGATAATTCCGACTACTAATCCTTTATTCGAACCAATGGGAGAAAGAATGGTTTATATTGAGCCAAATAATTACATCCCAAGATCGAATCTGAATTATGTTGAGTCATATAGACCATTAAGTGGTCAGAATGTGCCAACAGGCCAAACAAATGTGCCTAATCAAAGGATTAAAGGTAGCCAGGTTCTTGTTTCAAATGTTAATAATTTATTTGGAACAACAGAAAAAGGAGTAGCTAATGTAGAACTAAATACTCGTCTTCCAAGAATGAACCTCAATCAATTTGATAGGTCCAATAATATTGTTGGTGAAACAGTGAGACCACAAACTCTACCCTACGAACCAAATGTAATACCTGAAAATATTCCTTTTGAACCTGGAGGATTAATGGGTAGAAGAAATGGAATAAACAATAGGGATCATCATGATCAACCTAGAATTATTCCAAACCAAGGAAATAATATGTTGAATAATGACAATCAACCTGTTATGACTACGAGAAACCAAATTCTTGAAGTGATTCAAGAAGCATATGGCCTATTAACAAGAGGAATGCAAGTTCCTATTTATAGAAAACCTTATCCGGATTGGATTGATAGAACTTATGAATTCCCAAGAGGATACAAAGTACCAGAGTTTACTTTGTTCTCTGGAAAAAGTGAACAATCCACAATTGAACATGTGGGTAGATTTACAGGCCAATGTGGAGAGATTGGGAATAATGATTTCTTAAAACTTAGACTATTCTCAAATTCCTTAATAGGAAGCATTTACTTGGTATGTGAATTTACCTCCTGGTTCAATTCAAACTTGGGTTCAGTTAGAGGAAATGTTCCATGCTCAATTCTTTAGAACTGATCCTGAGATTTCAATGGCTGATTTAGCCAGATTTAGACAAGGCCTGATGAAAAGGCCTCTCAATTCATTAATAGATTTAAGAGAGCAAAGAACAAATGTAGAATTAATCTTCCTGAGATTGAATTTGTTAAGCTTGCTCAAAATGGTCTGGAGTTTGAATTGAGAAAGAAATTTGATGATGTAGAGTTTAGAGACTTATTAGAATTAACAACTAAAGTGACTAGGTATAAGTCCTTATTAATAGAAGAGTCTTAAAGACAAACCTCATCATTTAAGACTTATTATTTTGACCCAAATTATGAGATTGAAGCTGCAGAAATTGTAGGAAAAACTCAATTTATTTGTGATGCTTTAATTAAAGTTGAAAGTATTACAAGTCAACAAGCCAAAAAGAATGCCTCGAATGAAGGTTCAAAGCAATATTCCTTTGATATTTATAAAGCAGATGCTATATTTAATCTTATGTTGATTGGTCAATTCATTAGGCTACTGAAAGGTCATAAAATTCCTAGTATTTAAGAAATAAACAAAAGAGAATATTGTAAATGGCATAATTCATGGAGACATGCCACAAATAATTGTATTGTGTTTAGGAATGTTATCCAAGAACAAATACAAAAAGGAAATTTGAAATTTCCAGAAAGTGGTAAAGAAGTAATGGGTGTAGGTAATAATCATTTTCCTTCCATAGATGAAGTAGGAATAGAAAATCATAATATATGCTTTGCAAAACAAAAGAATTCTGATAATGATTTGTTTAGAAATCAGAATTATTATAAATTAAATGCATTATATTATGGTTTAAATGTTGTTTCCTTTATAAAATTCCTTTGGCAGCAGATGCAAAGCGAAAAGAAAAAATCTTCAAAGCAATCAGGAGAAAGTAGTACTCAGTCTTCATCTGGAGGATCTAATACCAATACTTTGAAGGAAGCATCTGTAGAGATGCATAATGCTGAAATGCCACCAAGGAAATGCAGGAAGAAATTGGACTTCATTCCTCAAACTCAAGGCATGATAATTCGATCCAAAGCTGAGACTGAAGCAGAATTTCTTGTCACTAAGTACCCATTCAATTCTATTGCTTCGAAGCCCATTGTGATGTTACGAAGCAGCTATGCATAAAGTGTGGAAGAAACTATGCGCAAAATGTTGATGTCAATGATTCTGAAGAAAGTGAAATCAGTGAAGGACAAGGGTACAGAGGTAAGGGTAAAGGTAAAATGTTTGGCAACAAACCTCAATTTATTAATTATCCTCATCACAAATTTTCATACGGTCCATTCTACTCGAATAATGAATGCAAAAAGAAATTTCAATACATTCGACCAGGGTATAAAAATGAATCATATGAAAAGAGTCCTAAAGGATCATGGCATCAATTTGGTAAACCGGTTAGAACTCAAAAGTTTGCTAACCCAAATCAGCCAAACATAAAATGATGTATTCCAGATCAGGTTTTTAAAAGCAATACAAGGTTCAAAGAGGAACAAGATTTTTAATCCTTTCAAAAACCAAAGCTTGTTGTTCCTCCTAGAGTTCCTGTCAATAATTGGTTTGTTTTGAAACATCCTAAGACACAAGAACTGGAATATAGACCTTTCCTTAGTAGGACTCAGAAAAGAAGATTGCAAAGAAAATATTCTACTGCTCAAAATTTAACTGTAAGAATGCAAGAATCTCCAGAGATGAAAATCATTAAGAGTCCTCAAGGTTCAAAACCTAATCCTAGGTTTAACCGAAATATCCTTGAAGATGATGAAGAAAATGAAGAAAAAATTGATGAACATCATTTGGCTTCGATCATTTCTCAATATAAGGAAGCTATGGAAATTGATAAAAACGCTTCGAGAGATGTTCAAATGGGTATAGCAGATAAAACAGAGCAACCCAAGAGGAAGATGGCTTTACTTTCAAAGAAAATGAAGTGAATGTTAATATGGCATTTACTTTGCCAACAAAATTTGCTGCGAAGCCAAATAAAAAAGGGTTTGCAACTTGATGGGCGTTTTCGTCCTTTTTCTCGTATAATTTCCAAAAGACCTCTGAATTCGAAACGGATTGTTTCATGAGATTTATATGGATGTGGGGAGTGTATTTGAAGTATCAATTGAACTTTTGAATGGTTGGAATAGATTTGCCCAAAATCGATCCCACGGGTAAAAATGAGCTGAATTAGGGTTTCAGTCAAATTGACCGTGAATTGGTCGTTTTCACCAAAATTAAATATTTTCAAAATGTGTTTTCAAGTATCAATTTCATATAAAAACCATGATTTTAGAAGTGATGCAAGCCAAATTGATCAATTTTATAAAACAAAGAATGGTCATATGACCAATTTTGACACAATCGGGTCAATTGGCTAGCTTTTTGCTAAAAAACTTGACCATGGTCAAATATTTTTTACCCATAAACCTTCTAATGATGTGGAGGATCAAAATACGGTCGTTTTGATACCTGGATCATCGAATTTGGATGAGAATTGACCAAAATATGGCCAAAATACGAAATCTCATTGAAAATGGGAGAAATTGGGAAAAGTTCACAAGGTGACCGTCCTAGCTAGGACGGCCAACCATCCAGCCCAGGACGGCTAGCCGTCCAGCCTAGGATGGTCACCAGGATGTTCGACAATATTTTACAATTTTGGAAGTTTCCCACCCATTTTGGCCGATTTGGTTCGATTTTTTGGATATAATTCGAAGGGTTTCAACTTTCAAACCCTATGGGGAGTTGTTCTAAGCCCTAGGATTGTTTTTAGATGGATTAATCCCAACCATTCAAGGTTTTTAAAACCTAACTCTATAAATACACTACTATAGAGTTGAGAGGAGAGAGAGCAAGGATTCTAGGATTGAGAGTGGAGGCTACAGATCTAGTTTTTCATTCTTACACCATTGGAGGAGAGGAAAAGAGTGAAGGAGGGAGAAGAAGAAGGATTGTAAGTTTGGAGCTTGAAGGAGATTAATCAAGAGAGAAGAAAGGTGAGTGTTCTTGCTTGGTTTTTTGATTTTTATATAAATCTTCATCTTTTGTTTTTATAAGTGATTTTCTTGTTAGTCTTAGTTTGAGTTTGATTATCCATGATGTTTGTTTAATATATTTACATGTTAGAATAGAATGTTATTTATTATGATTTCATGTGAGTTAGTATGTTTAGGATAGTTATATGTGAGCATGTTTGTTTAGAATAATTATTTACATGATTTTATGTGGGTAAATGCATTAAGGGTTAGTTTCATTATGATTGCATGTTAGTAAGCATATTAGGGTGTCTTTTATTGTGATTAAATGCATGTTAGGGTTAGTTTAGTTAGGATTTTATGTGAGTATGCATGTTAGGGTTAGCTTTGTTATGATTTTATATGAGTATGCATGTTAGGATTAGTTTTTGTCATGATTTTATGTGTATATGCATGATTAGAATTAGTTTTATTGTTATTTATGTGTAGATGCATGATTAGAGTTAGTTTTATTATGACTTTATGTGAGTATGCATGATTAGGGTTAGCTTTATTGTGATTTTATGTGAGTATGCATGATTAGGGTTAATTTTATTATGATTGTATGTTTAGCAAGCATGTTAGGATGTCTTTCATTATGATTTTATGTGATTAGATGTGTTTAGGATTAGTCTTATTATCATTTTGTGCTAGTTAACATGTTTGGGATTAGTTTTGTTGTTATTTTATGCTAGTAATCATGTTTAGGATGAGTCTTTCATTATTTCATGTGTAAGCATGTTTAGAATAGATATCGATATGTTCATATTGTTATTTGAATCTCTTAATGTGTGATTGATGGTATTAATGATGATATGAATGTGTTAATATGTTATTTTGACATGTGATGAGTCTTGAGTCTTTTTGTTTATGCTTTTTATGATTATTTAAACACTTGTCATGAATTTGATTGTTTGAATATATAAATTGTGTACGAGGGAGCGTGCGAAGGCAATATCCTCCTCTTGTGTTTAAATTAATTATTTAAGCATATTTTTGTATAATTTTTTATATGTTTTTGCATGGTAATTTAGTCAAACATGATAGATTGTATGCTAGGGTGTTTATTTGATATTTTTATGGATTAAAAATGATTTTTTAGGCTACTTTAAACATGTATTCAAATCTGTCCAGATTTAAATACATGTTTTAAAGTGGTTTAATTAACATTTTTAAGTCATATTTTGCATGATTCTTGTAGAAGTTTCATAGTATATTCACGTAGAAAGCATGGTAGGTCATCTTCACACTTTTATTCTTTATTTTCATGGTTTTTAGGGTAGATTAAGGTTCATATTCAAATCTGCCCGGATTTGTTTATGTCCTTAAATCACTTCTAAAAATTATTTTAGGGCCAAATCCAACTTAGAAATATGCTTAGGATCACATAGTAAAATTAGTGTGCATTTAGGAACATTATCATGCATTGTTAGGATCAATTTAATGTATATTTGTTTGGATTTATTTAAATTACAGCATGCATTGCATTAGGATTTTAGGATTCTAGATTAACTTTAGGGCTAGTTAGAGACCCTAGGTTTAGGAAGGTCACTTGAACTTCCCTAGGACGGTCCTTTGTTGTAAAAATCATAATCTAAATTGAGTATTTTTTGTTGATTTAAGAGTCTTTCTTCGAGGGGTTTTCTAAAAAGGTTTTTAATATGATTTTTATGAAATAAATATGATTTTTATGAAAGATTTGATTATTAAATGATTTTTGAAAGAATTTGAAATGTTTTAAGATTTTTGTTTATTGGGATAAGATTCCTCCAATATGATTTGTTTTCTTGAAATATCTTCGAAAAAGAGGAATTGAACTCTAAAGATAAGAATTATCTAGAATATTTAGATTTTTGTGAAAGTCTTTTAATTTGAAATGATTTCAAATAAATAATCTCAAGCGGATAAAAACTCTCGAAGTTAGAGTCTTGAATTAAGTTGAAATACTTTTTGATGATATGATCGATTACAATAGGAGAGTCCTAGGATAGTCGAACTATGTGGACTTTGATTCTTGCTAGGTAATACTAGTAAGTTACGTAGGCGCTAATAGGGCTCAAGTCCGCCCTAGGATGCCCATAGGGTGCCCTAGGTTCTTAGGGTTTGTTTGTATCTTTTCTTTATTATTAATATAACTAATATATATTATTGCATTTTATATCACTATTTTGTTGGTTGATTAGATTATTTAGGATTGTTTGCATTAAGAATTTTAAATAGCCCAAATAAATTAGAAGTCCTTTAATTAGGGCGAGGTGGGTGCCTACAAGTGAAAGCTTGGAACCGTTCCACGTCGTAACCTGGCCCCCGGATCCATCTCTGGTTCGTAGATTGCTTTTCATTGGAATGGAGTTGGTTTTGTTTTGATTTTAAAATAAAACATTTTCATGGTTTCCTTATTTCTTAAAAATAAGGTGGTGACTTCTTTGTTTTGTTGTTTTCAAAAACCCCCTAATCACATCGCCCGGTGATGATGTGGACACCTAAGCCCCCGTCAAAAGGCTAGTCCACATTAGTATTTAGGATTTTAGATTAACTTAGGATTAGATAGAGACCCTAGGTTTAGGAAGGTCACTTGACCTTTCCTAGGACTGTCCTTTGTTGTAAGGACTATATTCAAATTCAAGTAATTGATTGAGTCTAAGAGTCTATCTTCAAGAGAGATTTTGAAAAAATGATTTATTAAATGGTGTTTTCATGAGATAGGAATCTTTTAAAAGAATTTATATTAGAAATGATTTCTTTGAAAAAGAAATGATTTTGGAATGAAATTCCAAGGATAATGTTGATTTTGAAAAAGGAAGTTTAAATTGAGGTTTACTTCTAGAAGATAAGTTCTATCTTTTAAAAATCCTAAATGTATTGGAAATCTATTAATTATCAAATAATTTTGAAAAGTAATTTTGAATGGATAAAAACTCTCGAAGATAGTATCTTAGATAAAGTCGAACACTTTTAAATGATGTAGTTCATTACAATAGGAGAGTCCTAGGATGAATCGAACTACGTGGACTTTGATCTCTATCAGGAAACTGGTAAAGTACGTAGGCAGTCAATAAGGCGCAAGTCCAATCTTAGGATGACTATTGTCTCCTAAGATCTTTAGGATTTTTGATTCTTTATTATTATTATTATTATTATTATTTAGTATTATATACACTATTTTCTTGGTTGATTAGATATGATAGGTTGTTTTTTATGAGATTTTGATAAAGCCCACTAGTAATTAGGAGACCTTTAATTAGGGTGAGGTGGGTGCCTACAAGGAGTTCCTTGGAACCTTCCCACTTCATAATCTAGCCCCCGAATCCTACTTTGGTTCGAAGACTTGCCTTTTTCCTAAAAATATGGAGTCAGTGTTTTATTGAAAATAAAACTCTTTTTGTGGTTTCCTTGTTCCCTAAAAATAAGGTGGCGACTCCCATTTTTTTATAAACTCTTATCCCTTTTCAAAAAACTCAATCTTGAGTGGATAATAAAGAAGGATAAATATGGATAATAGAGAAGGATAAATCGAGATGGAAAATGAATAATCCACAATCCAAGATGATTCAAAAGTGAAACGGCCTCCCGATCCGAGATTGCTGGTTCACAGTGTGCTAAATATTCTAATATGTTCGGCCGACGACAGTTGAACATAGGATAATATTCTACTAGTGCCTACTGAACATTCTTTAATGCTCAATATCCACTGATGAATATTTTTATAAGTTCAGTTGGAATGACTGATCGAACATAGTAATATGTTCTATTACTCCTATCTAAACATTGATTGATGTTCAATATTATAGAGCTGAACAAAAGCACGAACTCAAAATTAAAACAACTTAAAAAAAGTGAATCATACTTAAAAAAATATGCATTCTCATTGTTGGAATCATCTCACATGACTAATTCATTGTCCATTGATCAACAAACACCTTTTTTTTGTTAGAGTATTTAGATAGTTATATGAGAGTGCAAAAGTTTGTGAGATTAGGGTATATGGAAAAAATATGAATGTGTGAAGGAGAAGCTGGGTGCAAGAAGTAATATGCTTTATTTTATATATCTAATATTACCCTTAATAGTAATTTACATGTGGGTACAATAATAATAAAAAAATTTATTAATTGGTGGGTACTATTAGCAATATAGGTGGACGGCAATAGAATCACTCTATTTTTTGATTGGGTTCTTCACTAATACTTTGAAACTTTAAAATTATTTACGTAAAATGCCCTTGTATCAATGGTATTGCATATTGTGGAAGGAAAATGCTTTACATCTGAAAAAATTTGTCCCAAAAGTGTCTCCCAAATGATGTGGCGGATGATCTAACCATTTTCTTTTTTAATGAAATCTCTCTCTATAATAAATGAAAGGTTAAGATTCATTTGAGATGTATTTTTGGGACAATTTTTTGAGATATATAGCATTACTGTGCATGGAATATACAAGAAAATCCATGAATTGAAATCTTGGCTCAGAAAAACAAATTAGAAAAGTGATCAGCCCCTCGTATACGCGATCAAATTGACTCGAAAATCCACGACGTGGAATCTTCAATGGACAAAACAAATTAGGAAAATGAAGGAAAAGCAATGGGAAGGATACATTTTATTGTTAGTGATGGGAAGAGATAACTTCGATGGAAAAAACAAATTTGGAAAATGAAGGAATTGAAAAGCAATGGGAAGGATACATTTGATTGTTAGTGGTGGGAAGAGATAACTTCAATGGAAAAAACAAATTTGGAAAATGAAGGAATTGAAAAGCGATGGGAAGGACACATTTGTTTGTTAGTGGTGGGAAGAGATAACGCTGCTTTGAATTTTCTCATGGTAAAGTTGAGTCGGATTGCTGCCAACAATTATACGTATACAGAATGATCTTATTGGCATATGTTTGTATAACTTCATGTAAGTTTGAAGTTGATATATAATTATACGATACATATTTAAAAAAAAAAAAATTTGACCTTTGGATTATATAGTATGCATATATATACATGTCATGCATGTTAAAAATCACCATAATGCAATGTTCATTTCTTAGAAATGTCACTAAGAAAAACTATGATATTTTCGGCGGTTACAATTTTTCACAGTCTAATTTTGAGATTTTGACCTTGGATCGTCATAATATTTGGCTTGCATGACATCCTTAAAAAAATATTTAATCTAACGGTCAGTTTTTCAAAATATGTTTCCCAATGAATTTTCTGCTTATATATAGATCAGGTTTTAGGATGCATACTATTGTTTCTCATGTTTAATGAAGTGAAGAAAAGGAAGGCAAAGTTAGAAGAATAGTTGAAAAGAAATAAGAATCCAAACAAGGGAATCTGTTGGACCATAAATGTAAAATTAATAATCATTGGGTCAACATAAAAATATTTTGTTGGGCTCCATAAATGGATCATATGAAAGAGTTTGGATATGGGCTAAATTGGGTTGTCCAGCTTAGATGCAAATTGGGTTAGAAGTCTAGTTGCTTTTAATTTTGACTAAGTCAAAATTAATTCATGATAAGCTTCAGGAGGCTAAACATGGAGAGGTTTCTTATTTTCTTGGAAAGTTACAGTTAGTGGAGCAATTACCTGTTTACATGGGACACATGGCATGGAAATAGAAACGAACAGGCCTTTATATTATTTTATCTAACCATGGAGATGCTCTTACAGTTTCATAATTTTCATTATTCATTAATAATAATATTGATATTACTTTGGAGTTTCTCCCTTTCTTATAGATTTCAGAGTTATTATCCTATGAAAAAAAGACTGATCTTCTAATTACTTTGATGTGCTAGCTTACAGTGGCGGAACTACATATTTTGATAATTTTTTATATTCTTTGAATATTATAGTAAAGAGTAAAGATCAAGTCCATATACGTGGATATACATTATCTCCACATGAAGGGCAACAAATCATTGTCGGATGCAAATTTTGGAAATTTGACTCTTAGATTAGATATTGTACTTATGGATGTCGTGCATGACAAAAATTACGGTAATCCAATGTCAGAATTTCAAAATATAGCTATGAAAAACTGTGACCGCCAAAAATTGTCACAGTCTTTCTAAGTGACATTTCTGAAAAACCGACTGTTGGATCACTGTGATTTTTTGCAGACATGACGTTTATAAGTACAATATCTAATCTAATGGTCAGTTTTTCCAAGATATGCATCACACAATGATTTATAGCCTTTTATGTGGATATAACTTATATCCATGTATGTTGACTGATCATTACTATTATAGTAAATACTATATTATTTATATACCTTACATATCCTATATATAAAACAAAATGGCACCCCCACTCCTAACCTTCAAATTTAAAAAGTTGCAAAATGGCACCCCCACTCTTGCAATATTGAACATCAATTGATGCTCATATCTTTTCTATGAACCCTATGCTTAGAAACATTTACACTCTCATATAACGTTTTGAAAACTCTAACAAGAAAATGTGTTTATTGATCAATGAACAATGAAGTAGTCATTTGGGATGATTCCAACAATGAAAAGATACATTTTTTTAAAGTATGATTCACTTTTTTTTAGTTGTCTTAATATTAAGTTCGTGCTTTTGTTCAACCCTGAGATATTGAACATCAGTCAATGCTCATATAAGGGTAATTGAACATATCACTTTATTCAGTCATCCTAACCGAACATTACAGAATATTTAGTAGGCACTAGTAGAATATTATCCAATGTTCAACAGTCGTCAGCCAAATATATAATAATATTGAGCTCCTTTGTGGGATGAATGGTGGAATGGTTGGGCTACTCTCCTCGTGGAGTAAAAAAAACAAACTATTCTTTGGATGGAAATTTTTAAAAAATATATTTTGGACTTTTTGGTATTATGTGGGTGTAAAAAAGAAACATATATTTGTTATAAAGTTAAGTTGGGGTTAGTTTGGGTATTACAGAGGGTGTAAGTAGCAAAAATTATATTTTAAAATTTTATTAGTGAGTGTGAGTAGCAAGTGGGCGCCACTAGCATTATAAATTAGTGGCAATAGAATCACCCTTATATTTTGATCCGGTTGGTTTACAAATATTTTGAAAACTTAGAATTATCAACCTAAAATACCCTTGTATCAATGATATTGCATGGAATATCCAAATTGACTCCAAAATCCACGTGTTGGAATCTTTGCTGAGAAAAACAAATTAGAAAAATGATTAGCCCCTCCTATACGCAATCAAATTGGCTCGAAAATCCACAACGTGAAATCTTCGCTGAAAAAGACAAATTAGGAAAATGAAAGGAAAAGCAATGGAAAGCATACATTTGATTGTTAGTGGTGGGAAGAGAAAACGCTCCTTTGATTTTTCTTATGGTAAAGTTGACAAGGATTGCCACGAACACAGAGATGGCAATTTGCCCCATTCCTGTGGGAATCTGTCTCGCCCCGTCTCTATAGAGACAGGTTATTTTTGAATTTTTTGGGATACAGGACGAGAATAAGGTTTAAAATATTTGTTCCGGCAGGATACGGGGCGGCGGATTTACAATGGCCTGCCCTATTACCCCGCTCCGCCCCGCCTATTCATCCCTGCCCATGGGGATTCCCCATCCTTACTTATATAAATATTATATTTAAAATATATAATTTTATATGATTTATAAATTATATTTTATATATTCTATTATATATAATATATAATTTAGATTATTAATGACCTCCTAACTTTTATGTCCCTCCCATCAATTTTAACATTTTTAACTATATTTTAATAATATTGGTTACTTGATTTTCTCTCATCTCAGTGATTTCACTAACAATCTAACATTTTCTAACCATTCTTATATATTTCCTATATAATAAGTCAAGTCTCTCTTATTGTATTTAGTTGGTTAACTTTCTCTTTCTATTCAATTATTCAAGCTCTGTCTCTATTCAGGATAACCGGAATGATATTGTTATAAGTTGCACTTTACACAACTAGTTGTCTATGTATAGGGTGACGTCTATAGTTTACAGTTTGTAGGGGAAAACAAAAAATAGATTTTGAAAAACTGATCGTTGGATTAGATGCACTTCTTATAAATTACATATTCGCCAAAAATCAAAACGATCCAATGATTATTTTTTTTCAAAGAAACTATATGGATAAAAATTGTGACATTTTGAAGAATTAAAATATTATAATTTTTCAGGGACATTTGTCATAAACTGACCGTTAAATCACTGTGATTTTTTACGATCTTAAAATTCATAATAATTGCATTTAATCAAACAGTCAAATTTTCAAAATCTTTTTTACAATTGCTCCTACGCACACCACTTTATTCACAATTTGAAATATCGTTTGTAAAACCAATATGGAATAGGTATTTTGATCAACTAACGATTTGATTAAATTATACGTGCGTACACATGACACAGCATATACACAAAAAAATCATATTTGTAACTCTTACATATGTCTGAACTTTTAATTT
>JAESVK010034461.1:0-17996 GCA_017140935.1 Hamamelis virginiana | reverse complement strand
GCTAAGGTGCTAGGGGGCTTGTGCAAGTGCCTTAAGTCTCTATTCTCCAAAATGGCTCCTCTAATGCAAAATTGGCTCCTTAAAACTGATTCTATAGACTTATTTTTATAGAGAGGCTTCAATTTTGATCAATGGCTATCATTAAAACCATAGGGAGTGATCCAAGGGTCATCATCGAGTCTTCCAAGTCCCCAAGGCCGAGTTAAACCCTCCCCAAAGGATTTGGAAGAGTCTCAGGCGACCAAAACGCTTCAAAACTCGAAAATGGGCAAAATTAGGCAAAAGGCTCGGGTGACCATCCACCCTAGGATGGCCAACAGTCCTCTCGGGATGGCCAACCGTCTGGGGAGGGATGGTCAGTCGAGCCTCAGCCCAATTTTGACCTATTTTGGTCCTCTCTCGACCTGTCTCGGTTGTTTTCGGCTTTTTGGGCCCGTTTCAAGTCCAATTTCGACGATTCAAGAGCCAAAACGATCGTGATTCAATTCTCCATATTTTGAGAAGTGTTTGAAGTGAAAATGTATTTACCTCAGTCAAATATTTTAGGATAAAGTCGATTAATTAGCTGTTTTGGGCTATTAAGCCCACTTAGGGTTTTTTGAAATCTGCTAACCGATTGCTCTCGAGATCGTTTCCACTTCTTAAAACAAGTTTTGAAAGATATTTAAGAAAGTGTTTTAGTACTTTTGAAGGCTTTGATTTGATGAAAAGATCAAATCCCGGTCATTCCCTGTTAAAACCCCAATCTGAGCTTGAAAGGGCCCTTTGGGCCTTAAGAGCCAAACATGAGCTAAGAGGCTCTATGGACCTTGCCACTGATCAACTTAGCTACCATGAGCTAAATATCTATGTCAAAGCCTCGAGACCATCCGGGACAAGATCGACAGTCATTCAGGGCTTTTGTGAACCAAAAGACAATGCTGTCTTTTAAGTCGCAAAAGACCTTATTTCCTATCAAGCCTGGCTCAGAATGCCATGAAATTTGGCAGGGACATTCATAGACTCTCTAAAAACTAAATGCAAAAAGAACCGACTCAACTTGACCAAAAAACCTACATGCGATAATGACCTCTATCTAATTACTCTCAATGGTAAAACTGGCAACTTAGGGTTTTAACACCCTATTTCACCTCAAATCACAGGCAACCATTAATGACCCTTCCCGTGGTAAAAAATGGATGTCTACAGAAGCCCCTCGTTGATGTTCATGGCTTCGCCAGTGAATATCAACGAAACAAAATAACATCCCATTTTTGCCACAACAAAAGAGGGATAATCAACTATTTAAAAACATCGACCAAATCATCATTTTTGGAAGTCCTACACACACCTCCAATGATCTCAGGGGACCTCAGTCATTTTTTTGGAAATCCTACACACATTTCCAATCATCATCTTATCTTAAGAGGAAATCTCAACACATATTTCCAATTATCATCTTATCAATCATCATTTTTGGAAGTCCAACACACACCTCCAATGATCTTAGGGGACCTCAGTCCTTTTTTGGAAATCCTACACACATTTCCAATCATCATCTTATCTTAAGAGGAAATCTCAACACATATTTCCAATTATCATCTTATCAATCATCATTCTTGGAAGTCCTACACACACCTCCAATGATCTTAGGGGACCTCAGTCCTTTTTTTGGAAATCCTACACACATTTCCAATCATCATCTTATCTTAGGAGGAAATCTCAACACATATTTCCAATTATCATCTTATCAATCATCAATCTTGGAAGCCCTACACACACCTCCAATGATCTTAGGGGTCCTCAGTCCTTTTTTGGAAATCCTACACACATTTCCAATCATCACCTTATCTTAAGAGGAAATCTCAATACATATTTCCAATTATAATCTTATCTTAAGAGGAAATCTCACACACATTTCCAATTGTTATCTTATCTTAAGAGGAAATCTCACATACATTTCCATTTATCATCTTTATCACTTAACATCATTCTTATACACATTTCATGCATATTTGTCAACATCTTAGGCAATCCACACAACCTTATTGATTTGGGCCTCCAAAGTGGGGCTCTCTCATTCACAAACTCTCAATAGGCTATCTTATCTCCACAATCCCTTCATGGGCTTTACAATCTCATCATTTCATTTGTATTTATATCCATTCCATGGTTACAAACCTTGCTCACACATTACTTCCATCATTCATTTTCATATCTCATGATTTTCAATCAAAGACTCATCATTTTATGTGAACTTTCCCATTCACAATCGTTCGATCCTCATCTTTACATGCACAAACCCTTCCTGATTTCTCATCTATACATCAAATCATTTTCAATTTTAATCAAATGGACTTTCTCAAATCAAAATTTGAAGGAAAATTAATCAAAATAAGTCAAAATAGGCCAAAAAGGGTCAAAATTGGGATTAATGGGCTTCAAAAGCCCAAAACAAGGCAAGATTGGGCTCCAAAGTGGATGGCCATCCACTAGTGGACGGCCAACCGTCCCTTGTGGACGGCCACCCATTCTCTAGGGGACGGCCACCCGAGCCCTCTCTTCTCTATTTAGGCTATCAAGCCCCCATTTGCTCATTTATCTCTTCCCTAACTCAATTTTGAGACTTTCTCTCTGTAAAATTATCAATTTCTTTCATAAATCCTTCAAATTCAATTCCATTCCATCCAAATCAATCTTCAAACACCTCTAGTGTTGCTACACACTCCAATTTGTGAATCCAAACCTAGGATTTCATCCTTGCATTTCAAATTTGGGATCCAAAACCCAAATACAAACCTAAATACTAATTTACTTCATCAACCTTCTTACATCTCTAATCACCATGGATAATAGGAGATATCAACTTCAAAAGTACCCATTCATGGAGATGAAGAAGTACAAGGTGCCTCCATATGATCCCAACAACACAAGCTTACTTTTGGAGCCCCAATCTCATCTTTCCTACATCCATACTCAACGAGAGGTAAGCTTACTTTTCATGCACTTTCCTTGAATCCTTAATGTCTTGAAGCTTCAATGTTGATCATTGGATGTTTTTTGATGATTCTTATGCATGGGGTTTGTATTTGGCAAAGCTTGGGAGCCTCATTTCGCTAGCTTCGCAAGCTTGAAATGTTGCCCACCAAGTGTTTGATAAAATCCCCAAGAGATTAAACTTTTGATTTTTCAACTAAAAATACTCATGTCATGATTCAAACATGTTTCTAACATCATTTGGATACTTTTCAAAGTATCATGACAAGTTTTCAAAACTCATTTTAAACATATGCACACTGAGTGTTTGATAAAATGCCCAAAAGGGGACAATTTTCAATTTTCAAAGCAATTGATCATGTCATGCTTTTTCAAATGTTTTCAAATTGATTTTCTCATGCTATGACAAATTTTCAAAAACATTTCAAGTGTGCACATATTCAAAATTTTCATGAATTGGGACTTAGCTCATTTTCCCACTCAAATCACCATTCACTTAAATGTCATTTTAATGACTTTTAAGTGATTTTATTTCAAAACTTATGCTAAGTATTCAACTCAAGACTTTTATTCAAAATTCTATTCTCTTGGGATTTTCATTTCAATTCAATTCTCATGAAAAAGAATGATTACACAAAGCAAATTATGCTAACTAATGAGATAAAATCACAAGCACAAAAATTAATCCACAAGATGACACATTTTCAGAAATGTTCATACCTTGCTTTTTCAAAACTTGATTTGTCATTTATGTTTCACCCTTTGTGCTAGTGATTTATTTTCAAAAGTTATCATAACTACTATCCATTTCACATTTCTAATACATTGAACCTTATCTTTGCAGCCTAACTTCGACATTAAGACCCGATCTTCATTGCAACACATTGTCACATGGTGGGCAAAAATGGACACCTTCCAACCCTAAGCCAAAGCAACCATCAAAAGAATAGGCTTTGGGGATTTTATTGATTCTCTTTGGTATGATCAGATGGATAGGCAGGCTCTTATGGCCTTGTCTGAACTATGGTGGGACACCACGAACACTTTTCACTTCGAATTTGGGGAGATAACCGTGACCCCACTTGATTTTACCATGATCACAGGGATTTCCGTTGGAGGGCGTCCTTTAGATTTCTATGAGGGTGCATGCCACAACTCCGTCTATTTAGATACTTATCTTGGGGCCGTTGATCTTGACATAGTCAAGAGATCAGTTCGTAAGAGTACCATCTATACAATCTTCAGTGACATGCCTGAGGGGGATGGACAGGATTTTGATTACATTGTGCGAGCTTTTCTTTTATATATGCTGTCTTGTACTTTCTTTGCAGGCATTGCTGATTTGGCCCCTCTAGGCTTTCTTGCGAATTTAGAGGATATTGACACCATCTCTCACTATGACTGGGGTGGCGCTGCTTTGGCCACGATGTACAGGACTATGAGTTGTCGATCTCGAGGAATCTGTCCTGACTTTGGAGGCATGGGGTTCGTTTGGGAGGTATGCATACCTACTTATAGCATTTCAAACCCTTCTTTACTTACTTTTGACCTCATGTCTTTTCCACAGGTATGGGCTTTCGAGTACCTTCCCCTGAATCGCCCTACAATTGCAGCTAATAATTGGATTTGGCCTATTCTCGCTCTCCCGATATGCCCCAAATCGGAGAGAGAGCGTTGGTGCTCATAGGCATGATTATGCCTATAACCGTTCCATTATTGCTGGGATGCGTCCTCAGTTGGTAATCACTCTTGTCTCTATATCTTCCCACAATACTTAACTTTATCTCTAACATGCATTGTCTTCGGGTGAGATGGAATCCATGGAGCCATTGGAGGGGCACCATGCAAGCTCGGATTCAACCTATGGTTGTGATGTCGTTTAAAAGGATTCTATTTGATGGACCTTTTGGCAGATATTGGTACCTCGGAGAGAGGGTACGTGCTCAAGTCTGTGGAGCCTATTCCGTTGCTCGTGTGCCTCATGCACCTCCTTCATCTATAAGGCATGCTAACGACCTGAAAGGCCATGCCTTCGCCAATGTCATGTCTGGTACATGCAGACGCCTTTCAGTACCTCATGAAGATTATCAGACATTCTGTCAGCAACATCTGATGCACCCTTTAGTGTCAGGATTCCTCCCTACTGAGGTATCAAACTCTTTCTTAGTTGTTCCACTTCTTTTTTGACCAGGTATTTCTCACATCTCTTCTTTCTGTAGGGTTGTCGTTCCCGTAGGCACGCTTCTCATTCCACAGCTACTGCAACTCACGGTGATGATGAGCCTTCATCTTCCGCCCCTCCTTTACCGAGTTTTCCCTGGCAAGTGCAAGTCATTGAGAATGGTGACCTTGTTCAAAGGCCAATTCCTCGCATGTCATATAATGAGTATCCTCATGTGGATCCTTATTATACCACGGTAATTATCACAACTACAACCTTAGTTACACTTTGCTCTATCTTGCCTAATCTTCGATTTTTTCTGTCATCTACAGGTGCCTGTATCATTTGCTGAAGAGAGCTTAGAGTACACTGTTGCACTGACTAGGGAACTCCAGAGGATGAGTCTTGATGCACATATGAGCAGAGTAGCACAGGTAACTTCTATTTTCATCTTTCAATCTCTAACAGTTTCATCTTTCACCAATCCTAGCCTTACTCTGGGTTTGCAGTCTTCGAGTCAACCCCAATAGGAGCATCAAGGGTCAATGAGGGATCACGAAGCATCGGGTTCGCGAGGAACGAGAAAATCATCCCTACGGAGATGATTTTGAGCTCTTGGGCCCAAATGAAGCCTATTTAGGATCTTATATGTAATTTTTCTCGAATGTATGCACTAGGAACCCTGATCAATATGTAATTATATCCTAATGAGAATATGAATATGTTTTGATTGCCTTTTTTGGTTCAATTTTAATTAGAAAATAGGTCAAAACGGATGAAAATGGGGCGAACGGTCAAACCGGGCGCCAAAAATACCGAAAACGGTCAAAATTGGGCAAAATTGGGATTTGGGCTCGGGTGACCATCCACCCATGGATGGTTGGCCATCCCTAGGGGACGGTTGGCTGTCTTTGGTGGGTTGGTCAACGAACCCAGTTGCTAATTTTGCCTATTTTGACTGAAATTCGACTTTTCGGGTGTCCTACTTCGCTTCTGACTCAATTTTCTCACCATAAAGGCTATAAAAACACATTCTAGGCTTCTCATTCATCACACTAAACACAATGGAAGCTCTCAATTTGATCCTAAGCTTATTCATAGCAAGAATACGAGTGGAAGACAAAAAGGTGTTTGCGAGATTTGGCTTGACTTCGTGGTTCTTTCTTCAACATGAGAAGCTTGAGGACAAGCTTCTCAACTCTGTGATTCACTTCTAGGATCCCAAGCTTCTTGTATTCCGCTTCAACTGTGAAGAGATATGTCCTTTGCTTGAAGAATTCTGTGCTTTGATGATCGTCCCTTCTAGCGGACCTTTCGTCTTTCCCACCATTCGTCGGGGTTATTTTCAAACTTTCTCTTCTCTCTTTGAACTTTCACCCAGAGAAGTTTCTACATTTATTCATGAAAACTCCATTGATCTTCTCAAACTTGCTTCATCTTTCTTAAGGGAATGGGAAAAGTCACTGGTTCTTTATAGGCCTACCTAGTATGCACTCGCCTTGTGCATATTAGGTTGTTTCCTCGTTTCAAATGGGACACCTTCCATACCCATTAAAACATGTGAACTCATTCTACCATTGTCAAAATCCATAATATTGTCCCTTTAGTGCTCGCTGAAACTCTGAATGGGCTTAACCACTTTCACTCACGCTTTTCTCTACACATTGAGGGCAACCCCATTCTTTTACAGATGTGGTTGGTTGAGAGACTCAAGTTGACTACTCCTCTTGACGGGCCTAAACATTTGCCCCACAATTACTGTTTGTGAAAGCTTATGTCTCTTAAGCGTCGCTCGAATTAGGACATGATCGTCTTCTTCACTTCTCTATCCTGGAGAGATATCCAGTGGCATGTGGCTATTTGGGATTGTAGCGAAGAGTATGTGCTACACACTTCTGGATGCCGTCAAGTGAAGCTCATGGGCTTAAGGCATACATCGTTCTACTGGGCTTCCCGCGTGCTTCGCCAAATGGGCCATGTTCAAACAAACCTCCCTATCAAAGGGCATGTTCATGGGATAGAGATGGCTACTCCTTTTTTGGTATCTTGGGCTATGAAGAAATGGGCTTTAGGCTTGTTTATGACTCAGATGGGGGATCGTAATGGGTTTTTTAGGCTTGATGAGGGGAATCGGGCTTGGCTTAAACAAGACTTGGGTTTAAAAGTGCAGGCTATGGAGGACAAAGCTCGAAGTCTCGTTTATGATTCTCGAGTTGCAACTCAGTTAGCAGGTTCATCACTTCCATCAGATGTATCGCGACTTAGGACAGCTAAGAGAAAAAAGAGAAATGAATATAAGCCCCAAGCCCGCAGAGCGATGAGGGCTTAGAGTAGCTAGGAATTTTCTTTTTCTTTCTTTTAAGCAAATGGATGTAAGAACTATAGGAAATAAGAATTATGGACACATATGGCATGTAATAAAACTTTCAAAAGGTTTCTTCCCTTTATGGATGAATAAATATATTTTTTATTAAAATCTCAACGAATATCCTTTGATAATTACAATCGAATCAAACTCTTGATGTTTTTACAAGAAATAGACCGCACCCAAAATAACTCTATGGGTTGCCTACATATCCCCGTCCTTGATACATTCCTTTGTTGTTTTCTCTAACTCATTGTGATATTTAGGGAATCAGGTCTTCGTAGTTCATGAATCAAGTTGAAGAAGTCCACCTCTTTTTCAATTTTTTTTTTAAATTTTTTTTAATGCCCTAAGTTTTGCCCACGTAGCATTTTCAGGTTTTCTACCTAGCGGGATTTTTTTTTTATATGTGGTACTTTTTCAATTGATCTAAATTGGTAGGTTGAGAGAAATCATTCCCGTCGATGTCTGAAATCCTTACTGCTCCACCTGACAGTATTTTTTTGATGATGTAAAGGCCCACCCATATTGGCTTGAACTTTCCTCGCGGGTCATGTATCGGTGCTCGGATCTCTTTTAATACCAAATCCCCTTTCTTCAAACCTCGGTCCTTTACTTTCTTGCCAAACGTCTTGGTTATCCTTCTTTGATATCCTTGAATGTGATAAAGCGCTCTCAATCGTTTTTCATCTAGCAGAGCTAACTCTTCGTACCGGTTCCTTACCCATTCGACTTCTGCCAGTTGACTTTCCATGGCAATCCTGAGTGAGGAGACTTCAAATTCTATGGGCAATACTGCTTTCATTCCATATACAAGTGAAAAGGGGGTAGCCCCTATTGAAGCTCTAATAGAAATACGATATCCCTATAGTGCCAATCGTAACTTCTCATGCCAATCATTGTAGCACTCGGTAGTCTTCTTTAAAATCGACTTGAGATTCTTATTTGCTACTTCGACAGCTCCATTTGTCTGTGGTCTATAAGGAGATGAGCGATGATGCTTGATGCTATACTTCTGTAAGAGCTCTTCGGTTTCTTTTCGAAAATGTTGTCCATTATCAGAGATGAACTCGTGGGGCACTCCATATCGGTAGATGATGTTATTCTGTATGAACTTCGCTACTTGTTTGGCATTCAATGTCTTGTAGGACGCAGCCTCTACCCATTTGGTGAAATAGTCTATAGCAACTAGGATGTACTCATGTCCATTTGAAGCTGCAGGGGTTACCTTGCCAATGATGTCAATGCCCAATGTTGCAAATGGCCATGGCGAAGACATAGTAGTGAGTGGCATCGAAGGTTGATGTTTTCCACTTGCAAACACTTGACATTTGTGACACTTCTTGACATGTAGATGGCAATCCCTCTCCATGGTCGACCAATAATATCCTAGTCTCATGATCTTCTCGGCCAACATATATCCATTCATATGTGGAGCCCCAGCCCCTTCATGCACTTCCAACACTATTCTTTTTGCTTCTTGTTCACTGACACACAATAGATGCACCCTATTGTATGATCTTCTGTACTACTTTCCCCAACACAGAATATACTGGCTAGCCAATCTCCTTATGGTCTTCCTGTCTATGGATGAAGCATCTTTTGGGTACTCTCTCTTTTCTACAAACTGCTGGATGACATAATACCACGGCTTTCCATCATTCGGCTTTTCTTCTCGTATGGCATAACAATACACTGGCTTCTCCTGTGACTCGATGACAAGAGGAGTTACACCTTCGTCTTTGGGGATGTCTACCATGGATGCTAAAGTGGCTAAGGCATACGCAAACTTATTCTTTAACCTAGACAGGTAATAGAAGTCAATTCGGTGGAATTCTTTTACCAAAGTCTCTAAGTATTCATGGTAAAGTAGTAACTTCTTATCACGAGTCTTTCATTCTCCTCTAGTCTGACATATGATCAAGGCCGAATCCCCATATATTTCCAATTCGTCCACGCCCAATTCCAAGGCAGCTTCCAACGCTAGGATACAGGCTTCATATTCGGCTATATTATTGGTGGCATCGAACGATAACCTAACAGATAATGGTATTAGATTATCTTCCGGTGTGACCAACAATGCACCTATTCCACATCCTCTTTTATTATAAGCACCATCAAAGAATACCTTCCACGGTTCCCTACTTACTTCTAAAATCTCTTCGTTGGGGAAAGGATACTCAGACTGTTTTTCTACTGACGATGGATGCTCTGCTAAAAACTCTGTCACTGCTCTCCCTTTCACTGACTTCTGTACCACATACTGGATGTCAAACTCTGATAGTAACAATAACCAATGAGCAGTCCTATAGGATAACACTGGCTTCTCCAACAAGTACTTCATAGGATCCATGCGACTAATGAGCTGCGCTTGAAAAGACAGCATGTAATGGAAAAGTTTTTGGGTAACCTACACCAATGCCACACATGTTTTCTCTAATGCACCGTACTTAACCTTGTAGTCGGTCATCTTCTTACTTAAATAGTACACCGCATTCTCCTTTCGAGATTCTGGTAGATACTGAGCCAACATAGCCCCCATCGTAGTTTCGGTAAGTGCTAAATAAAGTAGCAAAGGCTCACCATGCCGCGGGGGAACTAATATCGGTGGGTTGCTCAAGTATCTCTTAATGGTTTCAAAGGCTTCTTGGCATGCGTCATTCCATTTTGTGGGTATATCTTTCTTAAGAAGTTTGAAGATGGGCTCACAAATCATGGTCAGCTATGCTATGAATCAACTGATGAACTGAACTTTGCCTAAGAACCCACTGATCTCCTTTTCAGTCTTCGGCGGATGCATCTCCGTGATGGCTTTAATCTTTCCCCGGTCGACCTCTATCCCTTTCTGTGTGATCATAAATTCCAATAACTTCCCGGCGGTTACTCCAAAAGCACACTTTTGGGGATTCAATCTTAAGTTATACTGCTTAATCCTCTGAAGGAACTTGCCTAGAGCCTCAAAATGACCTTCTCGATTCATAGACTTCACGATCATATCATTTACATACACCTTGACTTCCTTGTGAATCATGTCATGTAACAAGGTGGTTGCCATTCTCTGATAGGTAGAACAGGCATTCTTTAGGCCGAAGGGCATAACTCGATAACAGAAGGTCCCCCATTGAGTGATGAATGAAGTTTTCTCCATATCATGAGAGGCCATCTTTATCTGATTATAACCCGAGAACCCGTCCATAAAGAATAATAGTGCATGACCGGCGGTACTATCTAACAAGATATCTGTGGCAACGAGAAGTCATCTTTAGGGCATGCCTTGTTCAAACCTCGAAAGTCTATGCACATTCTAACCTTCCCATCCTTCTTAGGCACTGGCACAATGTTGGCTAGCCACTCGGGGTATTCTACTACTTGAAGAAATTCAACATTCATTTGCTTCACTATTTCATCCTTGATTTTAAGTGCCCACTCTGGCTTCATTCTCCTCAATTTCTGTTTAACCGGCTTAATCCTTGAGTTAGTAGGGATGAAGTGTTGTACTATGTTAGTGTCGATCCCTGGCATATCCTTGTATGACTACGCAAAAACTTCTCTATTCTCTCTCAATAATCCTACCAATTTTTCCCATTCTTGTGGTAACAGACTTGCCCCAATGTTAATTATTTTAGGCGATTCATCGGATCCTAAATTAACTGATATTAATTCATCTATATTAGGTCGAGCATGTTCCATTTCCCTTCGTTGTTCAAACTCAAGGAGAACATCCTCTCTAGGATCTATATTCACGCCATATATGTCCGTTGAAGAAAGAAAAAACAAGCTGCGAATGAGAAGAATGAAGAAAAATAATACTTTATTAATCATGAAGAAGAAAAATAACACAAGCTAAGCTATCATTCACCTCCTAACAGAGGAGGGATAATTTTATTGAAAATGAAAAACAAGAGTGTTATTTTATAACCCTATGGAAAGAAAGTATAGAAATCCTACAAGCTATCATCTAATGGGAGCGAATCTTCCGCGACTGAGTCTTCAACTCGAGGCTCATACTCAAGGCTCCAATTGGTCAATGGATTGATATCATCTTCAATGAGGTGAATAGGATCAGGTTCATGAACATGCTCCTCGATGCAAGCGATCTCTTTGAACATAGCCCCTATGTCGACTTCATCGATATGGTCAGTCCAATCGAACTCTACATGTTCTTCAGCCATGGTGGTAGTTGGAGAGAGAGGTAGTGGAGTGTTGAAGAATATTCAAACCCAGGAACTCTAGCTTTCTGATCTTCAAGGTAAATAAGCTCAGGGAATCCACAATAAAGGACATCATCCCCTTCTTTGACAAAAGCCCCATTCAAAGTGGGCCGGTAAGGTTTTAGAGTGAGGTTAAGGGCCCGTCCCTCTTCTTTAGCCAGCTGTCCTTCCCTTTTTTTCTGTGTCATCTCTTTTCTGTCTGCTTCAGTGTTTTGATAACCCGATCCGAAGGGGTGAATTGCTGAGGGATACTTGATAGGATAAGGTGTGCCTTGATGACGACGTTGATAGGATAAGGTGTGCCTTGATGACGACGTCCTAAGCCCATTCCCGGAAAGAAACCCATAACTTTCATTATCTGGCCCACTTGCATATTTCCATATGGATTGTAATCTAACACCATTTTCTCCTTACATCCTGGCTCAACTTCCACGCACTGCATGTACTCAAAGCCCGACAAAGATATCCCTTCAAACTCTTGCTTGATCTCACAGATGGGTACACGAGTATAAGTGATCTCGGAATCTCCCTTCAACATCACCACTGAGCCTTTATAAGGAAACTTAACTTTCTGATGGAGGGAAGAAGGTACAGCCCAATTCGATGGATCTAAGGTCTACTAAGTAGGAGGTTGAAATAGGCAGGCACATCTAGTACTTGGAAATCGACTTGGAATTCTACGGGCCCAATGACCAAAGGTAAGCTGACCATGCCGATCACTTCTCTTCGAGTGTTATCATACGCTCTCACAGTTTGCCCTGATGGCGTGAATTCTGATGGTTCGATGCCTAAGGAAGTGGCAGTGCTAAGAGGACATACATTCAAAGCCGACCCATTATCTATCAAAACTGTAGGAATTCTCTTGCCCATAGCATCCACTATGACATACAAGGCATGTAAATGATGGGGTCCTTTCTTCGGAAGGTCTGACTCTGTAAAGGATATCGACTACCCATGCCGAACTGGACTATCCAAACCGACTAATTCCTTGGGTGAAGTGTCGATGGGAATCTGAACTTGGTTGAGTAGCCTGAGTATTGTCTGCCTATGTTTCTGAGAAGCCATCAAAAGTCCCCAGATAGTGATATTGGCTTGAGTCCGCTTGAGCTGTTTCAGTATCTCTTCCTCTTCCTCTTGAACTTCAATGCGTTAGGGTTTCTCTAACTCTCCTAAGGAATTATCGGATTCCAAGTGAGTGGGGAAATGACGACCTCTCCTAGTGACATGGTTAACATTCTCCTTATTGCTGGCCCAAATATCTGCTATCTCTTCGGGTGTGTTCATCAAATCTTCCCATTCAATGATGTCGACCTCATTTCCTGAACCATCATCTACAGTAAACTCGGTAGAAGCCAATCTCGACTTGAAACATTGGGTGACCCATGGTTGTCTTGGATAAACGGCTAAGTAACGAACTTCCCCGTGTATATCGGTGGTCTTGGCGGTCATGCAAGTTCTATTGTCAAAATGCTTCTTGAGGATAACCTAGCTAGCTTTCTCGGAAAGAATGAGGTTTGGATCTTTGGGTTCGAGCTAAGCCATAGAAACATTTTCTTCAGACATGTCAAGAATGCCATCCCAACCAGTAGGGATAATGGGTTCTTTAAAAGTATGCTTTTCAACTCTTGGGTACATGACATAAGAATCAAACTTTCCGCTAGGTTCACCCAACAGGCTTACTTCAGGATCTCCAGCCTCATACCTCTTTTGCGACTCCCACTGGCTGGTCCCAATTTTAAAAAAGGCTCTCTTAGACTTTGGCTTGAACGGGATAATGGGCTTAAGGGTCTAACAGGGATAAGACATGTCAACTGTGGCAATAGGGGATGAGGGGTGAGGATGGATGGGCTCACAGTGGCTATAAGGATCAGTATGGATGACATTGATGTTGGCTGGTGGTGGGACTGCATGGGTAGGAACTGGATTTTGAGTGACATTGGGCTGAGAAGGTGGGGAAATGGTCTTGTTGTCTATGAGGTCTTGGACTTCATGGCGAAGGCGGATACAGCGATTGGTATTATGGCCTTTGGACTGATGGAAATGACAATAATCATTCTCGTTGTAATTTCTGGGTAATGGATTGGGTGCAGGCCTGGGCTCTAAGGGTTGGATCAAGCCTCGAGCTTTTAATTTCTCAAAGACTCGATCCAATAGCATGTAGAGCTCGTTGAATTTTCTGAATGGTTTATTTCCCAAGGAAAAAGGTTAGGTGAATGGGGCAGGCTGAGATATGGCGTTGACTTCAGTAGCCTTCCCATTGATGACAGGACGGCGGTTCTTGTAGGGTTCATCAGTTCCGAGGGTCCCATTGACTAGGGCATCCTCTACTTGGGTACCAGCAGCGACCAAGGCTCGAAAATTGGGAAGGTATTAGGAGAACAGGTGTTTATGATAAACTGGGAGCAAGTTCTTCACCACCAAGCGGATTTTCTCTTCTTCCTCAGGTCGGTAAGGCATTTTGGAAGCCTTGGCCCTCCAACGGGTGATGAATGCTGAGAAAGTTTCCCTAGATTCCTGTTTAGTTGTCTCCAAATCCCTTCTAGTGATATCAACCTCCGTGTTGTACCTATAGTGATTGCTGAACTCGATGCATACATCTTCCCAGGTTTTCCTTCTAGATTCATCCAGCAACAGAAACCATTTCAGAGCAGATCCTGCTAGTGTCTCATGGAACATTTGGGCTAACAGGTCATCGTTAGCCCCTCGAGTGTGCATGGCCTTCACATACATCTTCAAATGGGTCTTAGGACAACCCATCCATTTAAACTTCTCTAACTCATGCATCCTAAAATGAGTGGGCATACGAGCTTTAGAGAATAGAGATAATGAAGACATATCTACCAAGTCATCAGATTTTCTGATACCTCTCAAGGCTTTTTCCAAGGCTTCCACCTTACTACTCAACAAAATGGTCTCGGCAGAAAAGTAGGTGGGGACCTTGGGCTTGGACTTTTTATCCAGATCAATGGGCTGAACAAATTCTGTACCAGTCCTGCTGGGCTCAGCAACTACCTTAGGCTTAAGGAAACACTCCTCCTCATCAACATTATCAAACAGAGGATTAGTATGGGCTTGCACCTTATCCTTCTCTCCTTTCTGATGGACCAATTCTTGGACTGCTCTTAAGAATGCATCGATTTTCTCATCAACTGTCTTAGCCTCAATCATGGCCGAGCTATAATCCTCGTGACTAGACATCTCTGAATCAACAGATGAACCTTTCAAGCTAATTAATCGATCACTAGAATCACGACACCAAGCCAGAATGCTATGAAAGAAAATGGTAAAAGATTCGAAATAACTGAGAGCTTCCAATAGGAAAAGGATGAAAAGGACAACAAACTCATGCTCACAAAAGTATAGGCCCAAGGCCCAGACATTGATCTCACTCACTCACATTCTATCCTATGAAAATGGGCCTAAAGCCCAAGCACGAATCTTATTCATACAGCTCACATCTCAACCTTACCGCAGGCTTATACCTTCTATCCAATTGACATGGGCCTAAAGCCCACATTCCAAACTTACTGCGGACCTAAACCTTCTATCCAAAGGACATGGGCCTAAAGCCCACGTCTAACATCTTCCCGTAAGGCCTAAAGACATACATCACTATTCGGGCAACATAATACTACCACAGGCCTAAGTCTAAGAACATGTAGGGTACTAGGTCTTCATCAAGTACCTTAACTATTTGAGAACACTTCCCTTAAGAGTTTAGGGCATTTCATAAAAGTATAGTCTTATAGATCCAGGTCCTAATGGTTTTACACACTTCACAATCAAGGCTCAAAATAAATCGGGGGGTAAATTCGGCAGCATAGCATTACAATAGTGTTTGAACAGGTGATGCAGGGTATGTGTCCTAGAGAGACAGTATACATGGACTAATGCAAAGGGTAGGTTGAGTGTCCCTTACTCGCTCGGTCCAATCGATATACCTAACCACATGTGACATCAGGAATGCCGCGTGGGTCTAACAGTACGTGATTGGTCCTTTTGATATACCTGAGGGTACGTGGCGAGAAGAGTGATGGTTTTCGCATACATGGAACCCAAGACTCAAAGAGATTGGGCCTAGGGCTAGGCTCATCGTTGGCTTAGCATACAACGGTCCTAATCATGCAGAGTCAATGCACACACAATGCAGAAATCAAAGTCAAACACTCATGAAAATGCCAATGGTTGATTTTATTAATTGAGAAATTGAAAAGCACAAAAAAAATTAATTGGAATTTAGCCCTCGATATCCCCAGTGGAGTCGCCAATCTGTGAACCAGCCAACCCCAGCTCGGGAGGCGTTTTCACTTAAATCATCGTGGATGGTGGATGACTTTTTCCGTCTCGATTTATCCTTCTCTATTATCCACATTTATCCTTCTCTATTATCTACTCAAGATTGGGTTTTGAAAAAGGATAAAAGTTTGACAAAAACTGGGAGTCGCCACCCTTATTTTTAAGGAATAAGGAAACCATAAAATGAGTTTTATTTTCAATAAAACAAATGACCCCATATTTTGGAAAAGCATGGTCTTCGAATCAAAGTTGGATTCAGGGGCTAGGTTATGAGATAGGAAGGTTCCAAGACACCTTTTGTAGGCACCTATCTCACCCTAATTAAAGGTCTCCTAATTAATTTTGGGCTTTATCGAAATCTCATCAAAACAACCCTATCATATCTAATCAACCAAGAAAGTAGTGTAGATAATACTAAGTAATAAATAATAATAAAAGAAACAAAAAATCCTAAAGACCTTAGGAAACTCAGAGTCATGCTAAGATTGGACTTACGCCCTATTGACTGCCTACGTACCTTACCAGTTTCCTGATAAGAATCAAAGTCCACGTAGTTCGATTACCTAGGATTCTCCTATTGTAATGAACTGCAGTATCAGAGGCATTCTGCCTTATCTAAGACTCTATCTTCGAGAGTTTGTTTTCATTTAAAATACTTCATCTTTCAAAATGGGAGTTTCATCCCGAAACAAATTCTTAAATTCCAATTTCATTGGGAAACGCTCTCGAAAATAGACTCCTAAATGAGCTAGAATCCCTAATTTGATGTAGTTCTTACAACAAAGGGGAATCCTAAGTGGAGCCAAGTGGCTCCCCTAACCTAAGAGTCCCTAACTACAACCTAAGTTAATCTAAACCCCTAAAATACTAACATGAATATTGCTGGAATTTAAATAAAGTAAATAAAAATGCAACAAAATCAATTCTAACGATGCATGAGAATGACCTTAAATGCAATCTAATCAAACTATGTGAACCTAAACATATTTCTAAGTTAAATTTGTTCCTAAAAATGATTTTTAACTTACTTTAAAGATACTTTCAATTCATGGACAGATTTGAATGTGTCTTTAAAAGCAAATTAAAACTCATGAAAATAATAAATAAAAAGGTGTAAATGATCTAGCATGCAACCTAATATTATATGCTAAGACTATCATATGTAAAACTATACAAAAAATGACTTAAGAATGGTAATTAAGTCACATTAAATAAATATTCAAATCTGGACATATTTGAATATCTACTTTAAGTGGCTTCAAGACCATTATTAATTCACCAAAATATCAAACAAAAATACTAACATGCATGCTAAAACAATGGAAAAAGCTTACCTTCGCATGCTCCCTCGAACACAAGTCATATAACACTCTAAACAAAACAAGATTAAGAACAATGGTATAAACAAACCTAAACACAAAACTATCCTAAAATATTAAAACAATGGACACTTATCCTATATATGCAAAATACTCAATTTTTCTTGTTATCATGCATTACTAACCCCAAAACAGAAAATAACATATTTTAAACAAACTCCTATCATGCATACTAAACATAAAAGAAATCCTAAACATGTTTCTATTAACTTATAATATTTAGCATACTCAAAACATATAAACTAAACTCAAGCTTTACCATATAAAACTCACAAATGCAGAAATTTATATACTAACAAATTAAAACCTACATGCAACAAACAATTAATCCTTTACTCCTAACCGTGAAGACTCAACCTAAGCATCCATTCTTATCATAACATGACCATAGAAGAAGAATGAAAGAGAAGAAAAAGAAGAAGAAGAAGAAATATGCAGATTTTTAGCTATGTTTACATAACTCATTCAAGTAAACACAATAATGGATTGAACTTACTTCTTTTCCTTCTTCTACTTTATTCCTAGCTGTCTTATTCAAGCTCTAAGGGCTTCAAAAACGTAGCTAAGGTGCTAGGGGGCTTGTGCAAGTGCCTTAAGTCTCTATTCTC
>JAESVK010034458.1:0-10616 GCA_017140935.1 Hamamelis virginiana | reverse complement strand
TTAAATATCAAAGTTCAAGTAAAATCTGGTAATATTAAGTCGAAAAGACTCAAAAAGTGTATTGATTGCAGAGCAATCAAATTTGCCACCAATTTGGCACAAACAACTCTCAACAATCAAAACCCCCATGATTTTACACTTTCTTTTACATTCATTGGTTATCAACACCTAAGGATCATTTGGACCTGTTCCACTCCCTGTGGAGATGACCCAGGGACTCCCTAGAATTTATTGCTTGACGACCGGTGGATTTCTATGCTTGGGAATCTATTGCGCACCTCATTTTCAGTTCAAGCAATACATAGGCAACCCATAATGTTACCTTGGGTGCGGTCTATTTCTTGTAAAAACATCAAGAGTTGATTCAATTGTAATTATCAAAGAAAATTCGTTGAGATTCTAATAAAATGATATTTATTCATCCATAAAAGGTAGAAACCTTTTTGAAAGATTTAGTACATGCCATATGTGTCCATAATTCTTATTTCCTATAGTTGTTACATCCATTCGCTTAAAAGAAAGAAAAAGAAAAAAAATTCCTGGCCTACTCTAAGCCCTCCTCGCTCTGCGAGCTTGGGCCTCATCTTCGTTACTCCTCTTTCTCTTAGCCGTACTTGCTGTTTTTAGCAAGGGTGATATATTAGTGCGCTAACTGTTTCTAGGATCTTTTGTCCATCGGTGGTATCTCAACTCCTCGTTTTCACAGTTCATAATATGCATGCTAGTTATATCAATGCTATGCATATGTGACCATTTGTAACTGTGCCACAGTAACACTTCGTACCTCTCTAAATAACAACATTCCCTTTACTTGTTTGCGTAACATATGCGCCCATACGCATATGTCAACATGACAAGCGCCGGTTTAATTTTTCTCGGGTTACGTACCCCTAAAAAAATTCATGTTTGTTATTATGAGATATATGATGTGTACTTATAAACACAGTCACTTTCACAAAACATCACAGCCACCTGCCATATACCAATTTAATGTGCAATAATTATGGAAAATATCACATGCATATATATTTTATGCATGACAATTAACATGCTCCATATACATATCATGTTATTCATAATAACAACATGTTATGAGTTCTTCAAATATCACATGCATATATTTTATGCATAAAAATTTATATACTCCATGTATTCATGTTATTCAGTAACAACATGTTATAAGTTTTGCCATTATCTCATGCTTGTGTTCATTCGAATCAAGATAATAATCTCCATAATAATTTTATAAAAATCAAATCTTTATGGTTTTTAACTATTTTCCAATAATCACAAATTTATCAAAAAGCAGTACATACTGTCCACATAACATATTTTATTTGTACAACTTTCTCCATATGCATATATTTTACCACTCGTAACTATGTAATATGCCATCATGTATTATATTTACAATAAAGATGGCAATTAATCTCTTGCGTTCATATGCAATAAAGAACTCTTCCATGATAGAGATAAGTACACGCGTCTATCATTTTTGCAGAATAAATAGTCATGCCTTATCTCAATTATCACATCAATTACAAGTATTCCAATAACATACCACACATATATCATGTTCTCAAAACTATCCAGTACTATGCCTTGGTTTTATTTTATAAACATGCCATACGGTTTACAGTTCATAAATCAGTCTATTCCATGTATCCATAGTTTAGTACAAGAAACAACAGAGTTTAAAGACATGCAAAACATATATTGTTTATAAAGCATTCTATTTTACACTCCTGTAATTTAGCAATAATAGTTCCAAATATTTTCCTAAGTCCACAGCATTCATTTCTTTCACAGAAATCTCAACGGACTTATTCGAGTACTATTTAGTGCCCAAAACTCAATTTCAAAGGCTTTACACCATAAAAATCTTAAAATTTTGATTTTTCATGAAAACAATGGGAAAACCATTATTTTAATTTCATAAAATTTTTATAAACACCTTTGAAGATGCTCAAATATATTTTAAGAGGAAAGGTCACAATTAAGTGATTAAACTTTGAATTTGAGGTTTGTATTTACATAAAGTTCAAATAAATACTCCCACAACTCATTTATCATAAAAATTTGTATGTTTATACTCTAAAACAGTCCACAAAGTGCCCATAAAATCTCCATAAAATTTGGAGAATAAATAAACATTTACACAAATTTTTAATAAAGCCCAATATACATTTTTCTTCCAAAAAAAAAAAATTAAATAACATCATGTAGAAATGTTCAATCCAAAATTTTCTTTTCAAATATATTAAAACATGTTTATAAATGATCATAAACAAATTTGGAGCAATTTTAAATTCAAATAGGTATAACACCCAAAATTCCATGTTTATGATTCAAACTCATCCAAAAATAGTGTTTAATGTTTAGGCAGTATCGTCTAGCTCATCTATCCAAATTTAATGAACTTTAGTGTTCTGAAAACAAGACTCAAAGCTCTACAATTTCATGTTTCACAACCATAGCCCAAATCCAACATTTTCATAGTCAAAATAACCAATTACAATAGCCTTTCTGTTTTGAACAAAAATATTTTTTGCTGAAAAACTAGTTTGAGTAAAACAACTATAACTTTTCACAAAAAATTCCAACTAAGGCAAGGTTAGATTCGTTAGAAAGCTAATTGGAAGACCTACAATTTTCATGAGGAAGGTTTAGATCAATTCGGCCTCTAACTGAGTCAATAATACCCAAACAGTATGCTCTGTTTTGGAGCTCAATTTGTTCCAGATTTTCCTAGAACTTTCTAGGCAAACAAACACACTTCCCTTCCTTCCAATTTCACCAAATCATGATATAAATTCATCAATTAAGCTAAAAACAAGGTAGAAGAGAGTAGGAGCCTCACCTAATTTCAGATTCGAAGAAGATGTGAAGTAGAAATTCCAAATTCCAAGCTTTCTCTCTCTCCAAACAACTCTCTCTCTCCCTACCCGATTCTCTCTCTTTCTCTTCTTTTCTTTCTCTATTTTCTCTCAATTTTATTCTACCTCAACTATTGGAAGGGCCCCCAACCGACTCTCCCTTTTCTTCCCTAATTCTTGCTCATCAAGAAATTTCCCTCTCTCTCTCCCACGTAAACTCCTTCTCTTTTCCTTCTATCTCTTTCCTAATGCTAGGCCATTTTTCTATTGGCTGGAGTTTAGTTTAATCTTATCACTTGTTGATCAATAGTTAAATTATCCTTAGTCTCCAAGTAATAGGCACATTGGGGTGCATTAAGGTGCACCATAAGGCAATGCATCCTCCATTAATCAATGGACACTTGGCATAATAACAACCATATACATATAAAATTATGCTATTAAAATTTTGGGGTCTCACAGGGTGCCCGCGCTCTCTCTCCGACTTGGAGCATATCGAGCGAGAATAGGCCAAGTTAAGTCGCCAGCAACAAGTGTAGGGCGATTCAGGCTGAGGTTCTCATAAGCCCATACCTATGGAAAAGACATGATGTCAGAAATAAGTAAATAAGAGTTTGAAATGCCATAGGTAAATGTGCATACCTCCCAAACGAACCCCATGCCTCCGAAGTCTGGACAGACCCCTCGAGACCGATTGCTCATGGTCTTGTACATCGTGGCCAAGGCAGCACCACCCCAGGCGTAACGGGAGATGGTATTAATGTTCTCTAAACTCGCAAGAAAGCCTAGAGGGGCTAGGTCAGCTGTGCCTGCAAAGAAGGTACAAGACAGTACATATAAGAGAAAATCCCGTACAATATGGTGAGGATCGTGCCCCTCCTCCTCAGACATGTCGCTAAAGGTAATATAAAGAGTATTCCTGTGAACTGATCTCTTAATAATATCGAAGTCAGCAGCCCCGAGATGGGCATCCAAATAGGCAAGGTTTTGACTTGCATCCTCATAAAAATCCAAAGGACGCCCTCCGATGGAAATCCCCGTGATCTTGGTAAAGTCAAGTGGGGTCATAGTCATCTCCCCAAACTCGAAATGGAAAGTATTGGTGGTATCCCACCATAGCTCGGATAAGGCTATGAGAGCCTGCCTGTCTATTTGGTCGTACCAGAGAGAGACGATAAAGTCCCTAAAGCCAATTTCCCTGATAATTGCTTTAGCTTGAGGCTGGAGGGTATCCATTTTTTCCCACCAAGTAACGATGCCTTGCAATGAGGACCAAGTCCTAATGTTGAAGTTAGGCTGCAAAGATGAGGTTCAATGAATTAGAGATGTGAAATGGAGATGAGTTATGGTAACTTTTGATTTTGTCTTAATAGTTAGCATGATTCATTGACATTTCATATGACTCTTTTCATGAGAATTGGATTGGAATAAAAAACCCCCAAGAGAATAGATTTTTGAATAAAAAACATTGAATTGGATACCTGGCATAGCAAAGTTTGAAACAAAAATCATTTAAAAGTCATGGAAATGGCATTTAAGTGAATAGTGGTTTGGGTAAGAAAATGAGCTAAGTCCCAATTCATAGAAGTTTTGAATATGTGTATACTTGAAGTGTTTTTTTGAAAAACTTGTCATGGTATGAGAAAATCACTTTGAAAACATTTGAAAAGGCATGACATGATGAATTGCTTTGAAATTTGAAAATTGCCCCCTTTTGGGCATTTTATCAAACACCTAGTGTGCACATGTTTGAAATAAAATTTGAAAACTTGTCATGGTGCTTTGAAAATATCCAAATGATGTTAGAAACACATTTGAGTCATGACATGAGGAATTTGAATTGAAAAATCAAAAGTTTAGTTTCTTGGGAATTTTATCAAACACTTGGTGGGTAACATTCCAAGCTTGTAAAGCTAGTGAAATGGGGCTCCCAAGCTTTGCTAAATACAAATCTCATGAATAAGAGTCATCAAATAACATCCAAATATCAATATTGAAGCACCAAGACATTAAGGATTAAAAGAAAATACATGGAAAGTAGTTTTTAGTTGAAAAACATGAGATACGGAAATGAATGATGAAAGAAATGTGTGAGCAAGGTTTGTAATCATGGAATGGTTATAAATATAAGTAAAGTGATGAGATTGTGAAGCCCATGAAGGGATTGTAAGGATAAGATAGCCGATGGAGGGTTTGTGAATGAGAAAGGCCCATTATGGAGGCCCAAATCAATAAGGTTTTATGAAATGCATAAGATGAAGAAAAATGTACATGAGATGTATATAGGAATGATGTTACATGATATCGATGATCTTGTGAAATGTATGTGTTGGTGATAATATGAAGTTATCAAAGGAATATTGGCAAGATGAGATGATTGGAAATATGTGTGAGATTTCCTCTAAGATAAGATGATTGGAAATGTGTGTGTGATTTCCTCTAAGATAAGATGATTGGAAATGTGTGTGAGATTTCCTCTAAAGATAAGATAATTGGAAATGTGTGTGTGATTTCCTCTAAGATAAGATGATTGGAAATGTGTATGTGATTTCCAAAAGGACTGAGGTCCCCCAAGATAAGATAATCGGAAGTGTGTGTGACTTCCAAAAGGACTAAGGTCCCCTAAGATAAGATGATTGGAAATGTGTGTGTGATTTCCAAAAGGACCGAGGTCCCCCAAGATAAGATAATCGGAAGTGTGTGTGACTTCCAAAAGGACTGAGGTCCCCTAAGATAAGATGATTGGAAATGTGTGTGTGATTTCCAAGAGGACTGAGGTCCCCTAAGATTATTAGAAGTGTGTAAATGATTCAGTCAATGTTTGTGAGTGGTTGGTTTGGTTATCCCTCTTCTGTTGTGGCAAAAATGGGATGTTATTTTTTTTCGTTGATATTCACTGGCGAAGCCATGAACATCAACGAGGGACTTCTGTAGACATCCATTTTTGACCATGGGAAGGTTCATGAATGGTTGCCTATGATTTGAAGTGGAATAGTGTGTTGAAACCTTAAGTCGCTCATAGTACTCTTTTGTGTAGTTAATTAGAGGTCATTATCGCATGTAGGTTTTTAGGTCGGATTGAGTCGGTTCTTTTTGTATTTAGTTTTTAGAGAGTCTAGGAATGTCCTTATTAAATTTCATAACATTCTGAGTAAGGCTTGATAGGTAATAAGGTATTTTGCGACTTGAAAGGCAGCATTGTCCTTTGAATCACAAAAGCTCTAAATGACTGTTTTGTCCCGGATTGTCCCATAAGTTTGGCATGGATCTTTAGGGTATGTTTGGTAGCTAAGTTGATCAATGGCAAGGTCCATTGAGCCTTTGGGCTCATGTTTGGCTCTTAAGGCCCAAAAGGCCCTTTTAAGCTCAGATTAGGGTCTTCATCTAAAGCAGCCGGGATTCGATCTTTTTATCAAATCAAAGCCTTCAAAAGCACTAAAAAACTTTCTTAAATGTTTCTTAAAACTTGTTTTGAGAAGTGGAAACGATCTCGAGAGCAATTGGCTAGCAAATTTCAAAACCCTAATTGGGCTTAATAGGCCCAAAAGAGCTAATCGGTCAGCTTCTTCCTAAAACCTTTGACTTTGGTCAATACATTTTCACTTTAAACTCTTCTCAAAACATGGAGAATTGAATCACGATCGTTTTGGTTCTTGAATCGTCAAATTTGGACTTGAAACGGGCCCGAAATGCCGAAAAAAGCCGAAACCGGGTCGAAATGGGCCGAGATAGGCCCATATTGGGCAAAATACACTGGGAGCTCGATGACCGTCCTCCTAGGGATGGCCAACCATCCATAGTGGATGGCCAACCATCCTAGGGTGGACAGTCACCCGAGCTTAGTCTCCTATTCCGCCAATTTTTCAGCTTTTGAGAGTTTTAAGCCCTTGGGACTCTTCCAAACTCTATCTAGAGCAGCTTAAGGGGTTGTGCACGACCTGGGAGGATTTTCAAGACTCATTTAAGACCCTTGGATCACTCTTTATGGTTTTAATGAGGGCCATTAATCAACTTGAAGCCTCTCCCATATATACACCACTTATAAATCAGTTTAAGAGGATGAACTTGGAGGAGAGAGACTTTAGCACTTGAACCAGCCCCCTAAAACCCTATCTACAATTTTGGAGGCCATTGGAGCGTGAAGAAGAAGGCTAAGAGCAAGGAAGAAGAAGGCTAAAGGTACATTAGGATATACCATTGTGCTTAGGATTCAGTTTTGCATAACATAGTTTAAATATATGATGTTTTAAGTATTTTAGAGTGATTGCATAATGTATGCTTTAATTCCTTTATTTTTTGTGCATGATTTAGGTTGAGAATATAGACTTTAATAATGTATATTAAGTTTGGATTGAATGCTTTAATGTTTATGCAATGTTCGATATGTTTAGAGTAGCTTTTCTTTTCTGTTTTGCATGTTTAAGGAGTTTAGGCTATGTTTAGTATTTGGTTTGAGTTTTTTTTTTTAATATATATGGTGAACATAAGAGTCATTGTTTAATTGTTAGAAGCATGTTTAGGAGTTCTTTTTGTGTTTAG
This sequence comes from Hamamelis virginiana, assembly GCA_017140935.1. Lineage (NCBI taxonomy): Eukaryota > Viridiplantae > Streptophyta > Magnoliopsida > Saxifragales > Hamamelidaceae > Hamamelis > Hamamelis virginiana. Next base: position 3,201 of record JAESVK010034458.1, on the reverse strand, counting down.
TATGCATGATAGGAGTTAGTTTGATATGAATTATCCAAAAAAAAAAAAAAAAGAGTTAGTTTGATATGTGTTATTTTCGGTTTTGGGTTAGTAATGCATGATAGTAGGGAAAATTGAGTCTTTTGCATATATAGGATGAGTGTCTATTGTTTTAGTATTTTATGATAGTTTTGTGTGTAGGTTTTTTTATACCATTGTTCTTAATCTTGTTTTGCTTGGAGTATCATATGAATTGTGATCGAGGGAGCGAGCTAAGGTAAGTCCCTTCCTTTGTGTTAAACTTGAATGTTTTAAGCATAATACATGATTAGTTTTACGTATATTATTTTAGGATGCATTCTAGGACATTCTCATCCTTTTATTTGTTATTTTAAAGGGTTTTAAATCATTTTTTAATTGACTTTAGATTCTGCCCAGAATTTTAAAGTGGCTTTAAAGTGAGTTAAAAGCCATTTTTAGGATCATTTAACTTAGGAACATATCTAGGTTGCATTTTTTTTTATGTATTTTCATAATTTCCAGCATGTTTTCTTTTAGTGTTTTAAGTGTTTAGACTAACTTAGTATTAGTTAGAGACCCTAGGATTAGGGGAGTCACTTGACTCCACTTAGGATTGTTCTTTGTTGTAAGAATTATAATAGGGATAGAATTCTACTTAATATAGGAGTCTATTTCGATAAGAGTTCTAAAAGAAAGTATTTTCCAATGAAATTGGGTTTTCGAAAGTATTTAAATTGGAATGAAATTCCATCTCTTGAGAAATCAAATTCTAACTCTCGAAGATAGAGTCCTAGATGAGGTAGAATCCTTTCAGCTATGTAGTTCATTACAATAGAATGAGTCCTAGGTGTTCGAACTACGACGGACTTTGATCTCTATCAGGACACTGGTAAAGTACGTAGGCAGCCAATAAGGCACAAGTCCAATCTTAGGTTGACTGTGAGTCTCCTAAGGTCTTTAGGATTGTGTTTACTTTTTTATTATCTATTATTATTATTACATATTATTATTTATATTTTGTGGTTGATTAGATAATTAGATTTGATATGAAAAGATTTTGATAAAGCCAAAAATTAATTAGGAGACCTTTAATTAGGGTGAGATAGGTGCCTACAAGATGCATTCTGGAACCTTCCTATCTCATAACCTAGCCCCCGAATCCGATTTTGGTTAGAAGACTTGTTTTTCCTTAAAATATGGAGTCAATGTTTTATTGAAAATAAAACTCTTTTTATGGTTTCCTTATTCCTTAAAAATAAGGTGGCGACTCCCAGTTTTTATCAAACTCCTTTCCTTTTTCAAAATCCAATCTAAGTGGACTCCCACAATAGAGAAGGATGACTAGGATTGGATGATCTTGAGTGGATAATAGAGAAGGATAAATAAAGTAGATAAAAGAGAATGATAAATAGAGAAGGATAATGAGTTATCTACAATCCACAATGATAGTGAATCCAATTCCCAAAGAAGCTAAAAAGAGAAGTGATGCGATGTGGTGTGCTCACAATATGTCACATCTGTTATTGCTGTCTCATCATAATCACATGAATAGCACATGCTTCATATATCTCAACTGTCCATCGCATGTTTATCATAACCAGGCCCGTGAACGTATAACAGGGTGCTGCATTTTGGGCTAACAAGCCCCTAGCTCAGCTACGCTAAAATATAACCACTACGGAGTTCTTCCTCTGAGGGTAAATCGGCCAGTTACCCTGCGCGGTCTGAAAGAATACCATGTAGAAGCGGAGCGGAAAGCACAATATAAAAGTTTTCCATGGCATTCATCCCAAGGATGAACTTAATCGATGAATCGAATCAATGCTAATAAACAAAACAATAAAGAGATGCTTACTTGATGTTCCTTGATGAAGCAATCTTCCAATCCTTGAGCTCCAAAGTGTATGGTAGCCTCCAATGAAAGTCCACACGAGCACAAGACTTCAAAATTTTCTTGAAACTCCACAACACCTTGTGATGATCCAAGCTTAAAGAGTGAGAGAGGGAAAACGGCTAGGGAGAGAGTGAACACTCTTGGTCACAACCAAGGGGTGTTTGCTCTCTAGGTTTTGCCTCCTCTAAATGATGATAGGGTTACTTAGTGCTAGCATGACTCATCATCAAGTATTTATAGAAAATATTTCCTATATTTATAAATTGACCCCTCTTTTATTAACCATTAATAATAAGGGCCAAATCTATAATAAATATGAATATTCCCCTCTTAAATTGTGAAACTCACTTATGTCCTTATCTGTGTGACCCATTGGGTTCATCCCAATCTAGTAGTGGCAGGGGACATCACATGTCTCCCAAAATAGAAACTTTCTATTTTTGGTTCGACTGGAACAATTCCAATTTTGCCCTCAATGATAACTTTTATCATTAGGACTTCACTAGTCATGAGTGACATCTAACAACATATCATGACGTACCCTAGGTATGGGTGAATATACATATGTGTAAATGAACCCTTCGTGTTATATATAATCCTTCACCAAACAATGTCATGATTAAGTTAATCGGGTATGGAAACATGTCAAACCCTAACTTAATCTTGTGTTACTGATTCACCAAAATACAATCTCAATTAGGTAAACCCTTGAAAACTATTTTCTTGGTTTCCTACTGCTTTGGCCAAAGACTTCATTGAGATAGTATTTGTGAATTAACTATGACATTCACCCTTTTATATTAAGGGTGGTGATCCCCTATTGCATACTCACCTATCTTCATACATAACTTACTGGAGCCAATGAGTACCGATTACATCCTTATGGTTAGGGTTGTACGAGATACTATCAAACTCTAATAACCTATGTATAAGATAACTTGTGGTGTCTCATGTCTAAGGATTACAAGTGTGACTATACACATGAGCATCTTTTGACATACAAATAGAATTCCATAAGCTGTACTCATATTGGTCACGTTCGGTGTACTTGTTCTCTAACAAGTACCCTTAGGTTTACTATAGTGTCTCTACACAGATGGTATGAGACTCGCCATCCTCCCATAGGAGCTAGTATAACCTGAGCTAATCTTGACGGTTTATAATCGCTCAAATATATAAACCTATGATATAAACCCTTGAAAGTTGTAAGTCTCTCTATCTCAACACTTGAGATACAACTCTCTATCATACTATCCAAGGACATTATCATGAACGGTAATTAAATACAAGTTTACATGATAAATAAG
>JAESVK010034443.1:0-25117 GCA_017140935.1 Hamamelis virginiana | reverse complement strand
CTATTGACAGACTATTAAAGAGGTGCTATCCAAATAGAAGGAAAGAGTAAGGGGAAAACCGTCCTATCATAATTTCAACTCACTTTCTTAGAAATTAGGAAATAAATCAAAATCATCGATAGGGAAATAAAACATGACTGACCAAACAGGGCTCAAAGAGCAATTCCAATGACCAGTCCTTCATTCTTGGGACACTTTCCTTTGAATCGAAGGTCTTAGTCAAACAAGCCAAAACAACCTAATCACAGAAAAGGGTATGTACCTTTAGAATATTCTCTTCCATCCTCAAAATAGTCCTTTCGTTCTAAGGACCAAAATCCTTAAAATAAATGGCCTATATTAAAAATATCAAAGTTTATCCAAGGGTACTATATCCCTAGGTTCTAGCATTCACAAACAAGGCTCACATCAAATTGGGACAATTTCGACAGCATAACGACGCAATTATGTGCTAAAAGAAATTTAACAGCATAACGGCGTAGGTATGTGTCAAGGAAAATTTTGACAGCATAACAGTACAGTTAAATACCAAAAAGAATTTCGGCAGCATAACAGGTGTGTGCAAGCATTGTGGAGTAGAGTGTCTTACAGGCTGTCTACATGGACTAATGCAAAGGGTAGGTATAAAGGTTCCTATTGCAGACCAATCCATATACCTAACCACATGTGACACATGGCGTGCCGCGTGGGTCAATCAGTACTGACTGGTCTTTGATATACCCCGAAGGGTACTTGACAATATGTTGATGGTTTCGTCATGATTGCCCTAGTGTCGAGTGGAGACAGGGATCAGGACTAGACCATCGTTTGGCAAGGCAACATCGTCCTATCACACAATGACATGCAGCTAATACAACTAAAATGATATGCAATCACACAAATGAAAGTGGTTGATTTTAATTAATTTAAGAATTTAAATAGCCCAATTAAATTAATGAAGTTTAGCCCTCGATATCCCCAGCGGAGTCGCCAGTTCTGTGGACCAGCCTTTTGACGAGGTTGTTGCTTGCGTGTATAAAGTGCAATTCAATCCCAAGCGTAGGATCTACCTTTGCAAGCATAGTAATTCATGGAGTCCCATGGTTGTGTCCACAGAGATAAGCGGTCATTGAGAATCAAGAAAATCCTTAACTTACGGTTAATTAATTTGACCTTAACTTACCTGGAAATAAATGGAGTCGAGAATTGTATAATAGAACTTTCTGTTGGGGTTCAAAATGTTTTCTCACAATATTTTTATCATGGAAAGCCTTGAGTTTCTCCTTATACAATCTCGAACTGTCATAAGAATCTCTTCTGATCTCCTCTAACTCATTGAGTTGTAATTTTCTGTGCTCTCCAGCTTGGGTCAAATTATAATTCAAATTTTTAATGGCCCAGTATGCTTTATGTTCCAATTCAACCGGTAAATGACAAGCCTTGCCATAAACTAGACGATAGGGAGACATTCCCAACACTGTTTTGAAAGCAGTTCGATAAGCCCATAAGGCATCAACTAGCCTTTGCGACCAATCTTTACGGTTGGGATTCACAGTTTTTTCCAAAATATTTTTAATCTCCTTATTAGCTAGTTCAGCTTGTCCATTGGTTTGTGGGTGGTAAGCAGTATAAATTTTATGTGTAACTCCATATTTCTGCATAAGTTTTGCAAAAGGTTTGTTACAGAAATGGAGTCCACCATCACTTATGATTGCTTTAGGCATTCCAAACCGACTAAGAATATTTTCTTTTAAAAATTTCAAAACAACAGAATGGTCATTAGTCTTGGTTGGAATAGCCTCTACCCACTTGGAAACATAATCAACAGCAAGTAAAATGTAGAGATTCCCACAGGAAGAAGGAAAAGGTCCCATAAAATCAATGCCCCAACAATCAAAAATTTCTACAATCAATATGGGAGTCAAGGGCATCATATTTCTTCGGGTTATCCCTCCTAGTTGCTGGCATCTCTCACAGGACTTACAGAAATGATAAGAATCTTTGAAAAGAGAGGGCCAGTAAAATCCACATTGCAGTACTTTTGCTGATGTCTTCTTAGCAGAGAAGTGTCATCCACAAGCTTCGGAGTGGCAGAACGATAAGATTGATTTTTGTTCATTCTCTGGAACACACCTGCGAATAATCTGATCAGCACAACTTTTAAACAGGTAAGGGTCATCAAAGAAAAAGTATTTAACTACAGATAAAAACTTTTTCTTGTCTTGGGAATTCCAATCAGTTGGAATTTGTTTTGTCACAAGGTAGTTAACAATGTCAGCAAACCATGGACAAGTAACAAGAGCAAACAGTTGCTCATCAGGGAAAGCTTCAGAAATAGGCTGAGTTTCGAAAGAATCATCAAAGATGATTCGCGATAAATGATCAGCCACTACATTCTCAACTCCTTTTTTATCTTTGATGACAAGGTTAAATTCTTGGAGGAGAATGATCCACCTGATTAATCTTGCCTTAGCATCCTGCTTAGTGAACAGATATTTTAAAGCAGAATGATCAGTAAAGACTACAATAGGGGTTCCTATCACGTATGACCTAAATTTGTCCAATGCAAATACTACTGCCAGAAGTTCTTTTTCAGTGGTGGTATAATTCATTTGTGCATCATTTAAAGTTCTACTGGAATAGTAAATAACATGTGGCTTACCACTTTTGCGTTGCCCTAACACCGCCCCTATAGCATAATCACTTGCATCGCACATCAATTCAAAGGGCAGATTCTAATCTGGGGATTGCATAATTGGAGGGGAAATCAGAGATTCTTTTAATTTTTTAAAAGCTTCCTCACAATCAGCATTCCAATCAAATGGAATATCTTTTGAAAGAAGACGGCACAAAGGTCGTGCAATTGCACTAAAATCTTTAATAAACCGTCTATAAAAACCTGCATGCCCGAGAAAAGATCGGATTTCTTTAACACTTTTAGGGGAAGGTAGCTTAGCAATTAACTCAATTTTCGCCTTATCTACTTCAATGCCCTTTTTGGACACTATATGTCCAAGGACAATTCCCTGATCTACCATGAAATGACATTTTTCCCAATTCAAAACAAGATTTTTTTCTTTACATCTGAGCAAAACTTTTTCAAGATTAGTCAAACAGTCATTAAAAGAATCACCAAAAACGGAAAAATCGTCCATAAATACCTCGACGATTTTCTCTACCATGTCACTGAATATTCCCATCTTACATCCCTGAAATGTACCTGGAGCATTACATAGGCCGAAAGGCATGTTCTTGAAAGCAAAGGTTCCAAATGGACATGTAAAAGTTGTTTTCTCCTGGTCTTCCATAGCAACTTCTATTTGATTATACCCGGAGTATCCATCTAAGAAACAGTAATATGCATGCCCTGCCACTCGTTCTAAGATTTGATCAATAAAAGGGAGTGGAAAATGATCCTTCCTAGTAGCCTCATTCAACTTCCTATAATCTATACACACACGCCACCCAGTAGTGGTGCGTGTAGCAATTGAGTCCCCCTTTTCATTAGTCACAACAGTTACTCCAGACTTCTTAGGAATAACATGAATTGGACTTACCCATTTGCTATCAGCAATTGGATAAATGATGCCCACATCCAACCATTTTAACAATTCCCTCCTAACCACATCCTTCATGATGGGATTAAGACGCCTCTGAGGCTGGCGAGTGGGTTTAACATTTTCCTCAAGATTAATAAAATGAGTGCATACAGTAGGGTTTATTCCTCTAAGATCTGCAATAGACCACCCTAATGCAGTTCTATGTTTTCTCAGTACCTCTAACAATTGTGTTTCTTGGTTAGTCTTCAAGTGAGAAGAGATAACCGCAGGAAAAGTGTCATTTTCTCCTAAAAATGCATACTTCAGATCAATTGGTAGAGTCTTCAACTCTAGCACTGGTGGTTCAACAAAGGATGGCAATAATTTCTTTTCTGATGGAGGTAGTTCCTCAAAACGAGGTACCCAACCATTCACCTCCATCACTACATCATCATTTAAAACAGGGAATTTAGAATTTACCTCATCTTTCATACTTACCTCTCCACTCTGATTCTTTATCAGATCATCACTCTCATCATCAGACTTCAATTCAGATAGAAGCTCCAAGTGCTCTTGAACAACTGTCTCGATCAAGTTCACTTGTTGATTTTCCTCAGCATCATCATTTTCTTCCATTTGCCTACACACATTAAAAATATTTAAGTTAACTGTCATATTTCCAAAAGATATTTGCATAATACCATTTTTACAATGAATAATGGCATTAGAAGTGGCCAAAAATGGTCGTCCAAGAATGATTGGGATTTGAGTCCCTGAATCTGGTACAGGCTGAGTTTCTAACACAATGAAATCCACAGGGAAATAGAAGTTATTGACTTGCACTATAACATCTTTCACAATCCCCTTAGGCCGTTTCACACTACGGTCTGCTAATTGGAGATTGATTGAGGTTGGTTGCAACTCCCCTAAATCCAATTGTTGATATACATGATATGGAATTAGGTTCACACTTGCCCCAAAGTCAATAAGTGCATGTTTAATTTTATGTTCACCCATCACAATTGGAATTGTAGGGCACCCTGGGTCTTTAAGCTTAGGCGGTGTATTGGCTTTCAAGATAGAGCTAGCCATCTCAGTCATAAAAGCATCCTTAGGAACATTTGTTTTCCTTTTCTGAGTGCATAAATCTTTTAAAAATTTTGCATAAGCCGGCACTCTTTTGATGGCTTCTAACAAAGGAAAATTGATTTTTACCTCTTTAAACATGTCCAGAATCTCAGTATTATCTGTAGGTTTCTTGAACTTTTTAAGCCTTTGAGGAAAAGGTGCAGGAGGAGTATAAAGTTTTTCAGCAACCTTTTCAGGTTCTTTTTCCTCCTCATGTTCCTTAGAAATTCGATGTTCAAGTTCAGGTAATTCATTTTGTATGTCATCCTCCATCTTTTGTGGACTTGAATCCAAAATAAGTTCATTTTGAATTAATTTTGGGTGGATGGTTTTGTCAACTGTTTTACCACTCCTAAGAGTGGTGACTGCCTGAACTTGTTCAACATTTCCCTCACTAGTACCCACAGATTCAACATTATTCTGTCCTTTAGGTGCTTGAAAGGATTGTGTAGGAAACTTACCTTTCTCCTGCTGCAGAGTACCTACAGAAGTGTTAAGTTTAGAAACCTGCATTTTCAACTCATTGACAGAATTACGAAGGTCAGTGTTAGAAACATTCTGACTTTGGATAAATTGATGAACAACATATTCCAAGTTTCTTTTATGTGGAGGTTGATAAACTGGTGGATTTACCTGATTTTGCTGAGGAGCAAAATTTGCTTGGTTCTGAGATGGTGCAAAGTTAGCATTAGGGTTTGGTGGAAACCCTTGTGCTTGAGGTTGGTAATTAAGAGCATTACCTGGTTGATTCTGGAGTTGCCCTTGAGGGTAATATCCTTGCTGTTGTTGCTGCTGTGGATGGAACTGCTGTGAATTCCCTTGTGAAGGACCTGCATGTTCATTTCTCCATTTAAAATTTGGATGATTTCTCCGGTTTGAATTGTAAGTTTCTCCATAAGGAAAATTTGAAACGTTCTGTTGTGTTCCTTGGTAAATGGCATTCACATTGGCTTGGTCATTACAAGACTCTTTGAAAGTAGGATACGAGGGACAATCATCAATTGAATGCCCTTGTATATTACACAGATTATAGAATTCAGCTTCCTTAGAAATAGGTAATGTAGAAACTTCATTTACCTTCTTCATTTCCAAGGCTTCTACTTTCTTTATCAATTGAGCTAATCTAGCCTGAGTCTCATCTGGTTCTTTTACAGAAAATTTTCCACTAGCTGTTGGGTTTCGAGACGTTTCTGGGATAGTGTTAACTTCCCAATCACGTGCTCGTGCAGAAATAAAATCCAAATGATCCCAAGCCTCATCAGGACTTTTTTCAAAAAACATGCCATTACTCATCATTTGAATGAACATTTTGGTATCCGAAGATAACCCTTGATGAAAATAATTTATGAGTTGGCTTAAATCCATGCCATGATGAGGAATTGCATAAGTTAAACTTTTGAATCGTTCCCAAGTTTTGGCAAAAGATTCATTGGTTTTCTGTGTAAAACATTGCAATGCCTTCATTAAAGCATTAGTCCTCTCTGGTGGGAAAAATTTATCAAAGTATTGCTGTTGCAATTGAGTCCATGAGAAAATAGTGTTCTCCCTAAGATACATCAACCATTTCTTCGCTAGGTCTCTAAGAGAAAAAGAAAACATCCTCAAACAAATTATATCGTGTGGTGCGCCAGTATATAGCATTGTACCACATGCTTCTTCAAAATCATGCATGAACTCATATGGATCCTCTAACTCAAACCCATGGTACAAGGGTAAGAGTCTCACCATATCAGGTTTTATAGGAAATTCTACTGCGTCACGAGGCAGCACGATACAACTAGGTAAAGAATATCTCTGAGGATGAAGAGTCTCTCTAAGAGTTCTTCTTTGAGGGGCCAATGGTTGGTGTAAGGCTTGGTACTGAGGGTATTGATTATGAACTACTCTACCCACAACCTGAGGTGGTTCATTAAAATTTTGACCATTGGTAGCCTGATTATGCCCACTACCTATACCAGTATTATTTCCAATTCCACTTCCACTTCCTTCAGCATTTTGAGAATTTATAACTTGTTCAGGATCAAAATGAGGGTTCTCCATATGAGGAAATTCCATAGGAAAAGATTCAAGTATGCTACTAACAGAAAAATTAGAACTTATATTTACTGAGTTCTCTTGACTAACTCTTACAAGTCTATTGAATTCGTCACGAATCCAATTGGACATGCACTAATTAAGAAGAAATACTCTGATGATAATTACAATGGTTAAACAACGATCAAGGGAAGAAACTTACCGGACTTGCAATGAAATTGCAAGTTACCTCTAGCTACTTCAGATTTGACTGTTTCTCAATTGTTGCCAATCCCCGGCAACGGCGCCAAAAATGCTTTCGCGTATAAAGTGCAATTCAATCCCAAGCATAAGATCTACCTTTGCAAGCATAGTAATTCATGGAGTCCCATGGTTGTGTCCACAGAGATAAGCGGTCATTGAGAATCAAGAAAATCCTTTCCCAAGGTTGTTTAAAATTGTTAAAAGAAAGAAAATATTGGTGGGTTGAAATTTGATTTTGTGTAAAATACACAAGGATTGTTTATAATCTTACTGAAATTGAGAACAAGTTGGAATTCAGAGTTCAGCTTAATTATATCATTAGTATTAATTCATCACAATTTTTACTCATTACAGTTTCACTGAAAAGTGACCTGAATGGGGAATTTTACATGAAATGCCTAACCAATTATTCAAGAAATAGGATATTCATTATAAACAACGATTTTAATGCAGATAACAAACACTTAGAACGCCTTCACTGCTAAGAACTATCTGTGGCAAGTATCCATGTCAACAAATAGTAAAAGTTGACAGTTCCTTATGGATCATAAGTAAATTTCATGTTTATTATGAATACCCGAATCTGTCTAATTAAGTTAATTGTGAGAACTAATACATTAGATATAAATTAAGCATCCCTCTTCATTCCAGTGATAACTAGCTACTCATAATGATTGTAAGAAATTTTGATTAATATTCAAAGCATACATTAAAGTAAGGTAAATGAAATGAAATTCAAGAAGCTGAATTAACTTAAACTGAACTTCTTACAAAATAAAACTACACAATATTCAAATTACAAAATAAAAGTATAACTAAAACATAATATAATTATCTATTTAACTTATAAACACAAAAGAGTAGAGAAGAAACTTGTAAATTCTATTCTATACTACCAAATGGAAAAGAAGAACAACCTCTCCCTTTCTCAACAAAAGTTGCTTAAATATGAAAACTCAAAAGAATACAATTTTGCCCTTCAAAAGTCAGAAATTCGAGATATTTTGGCTATGGCGGCATCCATTACCGATAATTAGTAACACAGTTATCGGTAATGGCTCTTCTGAGCAGGGGTTTACGAGCTGTTATTATCGATAATGGGAAAACAAACTATCGATAATGACTCACTGCAGGATTCTGGTCCGCATCAACTTCACTTGATTACCGATAATTGATGATGTACCTATCGATAATAGCCTTGGACTGGGAACTGGACTTGAGCATAAATCATCTAATTATCGATAATGAGGTATGCTGCTTATCGATAATAACCTCACACAGAAAACATTGGCCTGCAGCATCACTTTAATTAGCGATAACTAAAGTATGGCTATCGATAAGAGCTTCACACTGAGAACTTTAGGGCTGCATCAATACGGTACTTATCGATAAATGCAATGATGCTATCGATAACCCTCTTCTTCTGGCTCTGCAATGCTGACCTTTAATATATATAACTACCGATAAATGTGATTCAGTTATCGATAATTAGTGTCTGCTGGAAATGGATGCTGACTTTCTTTGCTTCAAATACCGATAATTATGAAACCAATTATCGATAATGGCTGTGAGCAAGGCAGGACTTCGATCTTCTCTGCAGCTGATTGGAGAAACTACCGATAATTGTATAATGCAATTATCGATAATTCATCAATTCTGGCACTTGAACTTGACAAACAAGCCTCAACTTGCTTCAAAACTTTACCTATCTCCCTAAGCTCTTTTTATCTTGACAAAAACGCCTTTATCCTGCAAGTAAAAGAACAATGACTTAAATATAAATTAATACGATTACATTACAATTTTACACAATGATTACCCAAACAACCCGCATTATAGCTTAAGAAATAGCATGATTGCATAACAATCACTTGTGAGGTGTCCACATCATCACCGGGCGATGTGATTAAGGGGGGTTTAGAAAACAACAAAACAAAGGAGTCGCCACCTTATTTTTAAGGAATAAGGAAACCATAAAAATATTTTATTTTCAATAAAACAAACTCCATTAATGGAAAAACAGTCTACAAACCAGAGTTGGATCCGGGGGCTAGGTTGCGACGTGGGAAGGTTCCAAGCTTTCACTTGTAGGCACCCACCTCGCCCTAATTAAAGAACTTCTAATTTATTTGGGCTATTTAAATCCTTAATGCAAACAACCCTAAATAATCTAATCAACCAAAAAAAATAGTGATATAAATGCATTATCTATATTAGTTATATTAATAAAAAAAATATATATACAAACAAACCCTAAGAACCTAGAATACCCTACGGGCATCCTAGGGTGGACTTAATCCTAAATAATCTAATCAACCAAAAAAAATAATGATATAAATGCATTATCTATATTAGTTATATTAATATAAAAAAATATATACAAACAAACCCTAAGAACCTAGAATACCCTACGGGCATCCTAGGGCGGACTTGAGCCCTATTAGCGCCTACGTAACTTACTGGTATCACTTAGCAAGTATCAAAGTCCACGTAGTTCGACTACCCTAGGACTCTCCTATTGTAATCGATCACATTATCAAAGGTATTCAACTTAATTCAAGACTCTAACTTCGAGAGTTTTTGTTTGTGTTAGAAGTATGCCCTAAAACCAATCCTAAAGGGTATATTGAGTTTCATATTATCTAAATATGGAAGGTATAACTTATCTAATATGTTCTCACATATATGATAAGGTCCATGAATAAATGATAAGAGAAATATGCATCTCAAAGAGTTGAGATAGAGAGACTGATATTTCTCATATACATCTATTCTAAAAGAGTTCCTACTCAAAGGTTTATTAAAGTGGATATTTAATTAACCGTATGAAGAGTAGCACAGATTTAAACCAACTCATATGGAGGATAGGTAGTCTTTCCTATCAGTGTAGTGACACTTAGGTTAATCTGTGGGTGCATATTAGAGAATATGTACACTGAACATGATCTGCAAAGAGTATTCCTATGGTAGTTCTGTCAAAGGAATATTCTAATGTTATGTCCATTAATTTGGTAGTCCTTAGACCTGAGACACCATAGCTGTCTTGTGCATAGGTTGCTAGAGTTTGATAGTATCTCGTACGGCCTTAACCATTAGGTTGTAATCGGTGCTTATTGGCTCTAATGAGTTATGCATGAAGATGGATGAGTGTGCAATAAGGGATCATCACTCTCAGTTATATGAGAGAGAATGTCAGGATAAGTTCACAAAGATAATTCTCAAAGGGAACCTCTGGCCAGAGTGATAGGTAAACAGTGAAAAGAGTTTCACTGCGATTACCTTATTGAGATTATATTTTGTGGAACAGATATCAAGTGGTTGAGATAGGGTTTGACTAAAACCATACCTATTATCTTAACTGTGACATTAGGGGATGAAGGATTAAATAACATGAAGGGTTCACATAGTTCTGCTATTCACCTAAACCTAGGGTATGTCATGATATGTTGCTAGATGTCACTCATGACCAGTGAAAGCCTATTGATAAAGTGTTATCAATGAGGGCAAAATTGGAATCGTTCCAATTGAACCTTAAAATAGAAAGTTTCTATTTTTGGGAGACATAGAGATGTCCCCGTCACTGCTAGGTTAGGGTGAACCCAAAGGGTCACACACAATAGAGAGTAAGTGAGTTCCTTAAGCTTGAGAGAGGGGAATCCTATCATGGCGTTTGTTTGACTTTAATAATTAAACGTTAATTGATTAAAAGTCAATACTAACCGAGAATAGGATTACTCTATTCGAGGATGATTGGTCATGCTAGCACTAGTAACCAAACACCCCCCAAAGAGGAGAAAGTCTATAAATAAGAGTGTTTCACACACTCAAAGGCACAGGGAACCCTAGGGCCGAAATTCTCTTTCCTCTCCCTCTCCATTCTAGCTTGCCACAAAGGGTTGTGGAAGACTAGAGAAGCTTTCAGAGTCTTGCTCTCGTGTGGATACGCTTTGGAGGTTTCATGCTTTTGAAACTCGAAGGATTCCTACACCGAAGAACATAATCAATGTGAGTTTTTACATGCTTTGATTAACTGTTTATTTATATATATATGATCCGATGCTTGTATCGTTCTTGGAGGTTTTGTGAACATGGATGTTTTATTAAAAATGAAAAAGTTTTGTTTTTACCCTCTTCCGCTGCGCATCCATGTCTGTGGTTTTCACAGAACCTTTCAGTTTGTTTAAAATCATTTATTCAAAATCATTTCAAATTAAAAGACATTCTTAAAATCCAAATATTCTAAACAATTCTTATCTTTAGAATTAAATTCCAATTGAAAATCTTTTTCAAAGATATTTCAAGAAAACAAATCATATTGAGAGGAATTTCATTCCAAAGTAAAAATCTTTAAAATATTTCAAATCTTTTTGAAAATCATTTAATAATCAAATCTTTCATAAAAAATCATATTCATTTTGTAAAAATCACATTAAAATCTTTTTAGAAAATCCCTCGAAGATAGACTCTTAAATCAAATAAAATACACAAATCAAATAATGGTCTTTACAACAAAGGACAGTCCTAGGGAAGGTCAAGTGACCTTCCTAAACCTAGGGTCCCTAACTAGCCCTAAAGTTTATCTAAAAACCATGAAAATAAGAATAAAAAATTGTGAAGATGACCTAGCATGCTTTCTACATGAATAGACAAGATAAACTACAAACATCATGCAAAACATGGCTTAAAAATGATAATTAAACCATTTTAAAGTATATATTCAAATCTGGACAGATTTGAATACACACTTTTAATGGCCTAAAAATCATTCTTAATCCATGGTTAATAATGAATAAACACCCTAATATGCATACTAATATAATATTCAAATTTAAACTAACATGCTTGACTAGATTATCACATAAAACAACATTAAAATCAAAAAAAAAAAATGCTTTTATAATTCATTTAAACACAAGAGGAGGATCTTACCTTCGCACGCTCCCTCGTACACAATTCATATATTCAATCCATTCAATCGATATCAAGTGTTCAAATAATTATAAAAAGCATAAAAAAATTGACTCACGACTCATCACATATCAAGAACAATATATTAACACATTCATATCATCATTAATACCATCAATCAAACATTAAGAGATTCAAATAACAATATGAACATATATACATTTATTCTAAACATGCTTACACATAAAATAATGAAAAAAACTCATCCTAAACATGATCACTAACATAAAATCACTAATCCTAAACACATCTAATCACATAAAATCATGATGGAAAATATCCTAACATGCTTGCTAAACATAAAATATCAGGAAAACTAACCCTAACATGCATATTCACATAAAATAATAACTAAGCTAAACAACCCTAAGCATGCATTCTAACATAAAATCATAACTAAGCTACACTAATCATACACATTAACCCTAATCACATAAAATCACATAAAATCAACATAAAAATATCCTAACTATAAATACTCATATAACATCATACAAATAACTATTCTAAACATACATGCTCATAATAGATAAATAACCTAAACACATTAACTCACATAAAATCATAACTAAGTTAACCCTAACCATACATACTCATACAAAATCATAACAAAGCTAACCCTAATCATGCATATATATTAAATCAAATATCATGTAATAACTAATATTATTCTAACATATGCAAGCAACTAAAAAAAATATATTATACATCTTGAATACATGAGAATGGAGAAAAAAGAAGGATTTATATAAAAAATCAAAGAACAAGACCATGGTTAAGCATTTACCCTTCGATCTCCTTCTTGGATACCTTTCTCAAAGCTCCTAGCCTTGAGTTCTTATCCCTGCAATGGTGTAACAATGGAGGACCAGATCTGTAGCCTCCGTCTCAAAACCCTAGAATTCTCCTCCTCTTTTTTCTCCTTTCTCTAACTCTATAATGAAGCATATATAGAGCTAGGGTTTAAAACCTTGAATGGTTAGGATTTAATGCACCAAAATCTATCCTAGGGCTTAGAATTAATCTTCCTAGGGTTTGCAAGCTGAACCAAGTTCGAATTTATTCCAAAAAAACGAACTAAATCGGCCAAAACAAGTGGGAAAGTTTCAAACATTCCAAATTTGCAAAATCTGATCGAGCATGCTGGTGACCGTCCAAGGGCTGGACGGTTGGCCGTCCTAGCTAGGACGGTCACCAAGCTGACCTCCCATATTTTCTTCCCCAAATTCAAGGTTTTTCATATTTTGGCCATATTTTGGTCAAATCTGATCCAAATTCGATGGTTCAGGGCTCAAAACGACCGTATTTTGATCCTTCACATTTTTAGAATGTTTTTGGGTTAAAAATACTTGACCATGGTCAAGGGTTTTGGTAAAAAGCTAGCCAATCGACCCGGTTGTGCCAAAATTGGTCATATGACCATTCTTTGTTTTGTAAAATTGATCAATTTGGCTTGCACCACTTCTTAAAACATGGTTTTAATATGAAATTGGTACTTGAAAACATGTTTTGAAAATCTTTCATTTTGGTGAAAATGACCAATTCACGGTCGATTTGAACAAAACCCTAATTCAGCTCATTCTTAAACGTGTGATCGATTTTGGGCGAATCTATCCCAACCATTCAAAGGCTCAATTGACACTTCAAAAACACTCCCCACATCCATATAAATCTCATGAGACAATCCGTTTCGAATTCGGAGGTCATTCGGAAATTATACGAGAAAAAGGACGAAAATGCCCTTCAAGTCGCAAAAATCCTAATTACCTATCGAGCTCTCATCAGAATGCCATGAAAATTTACAGGGATGTTCTAAAACACCTCAAAAGTCAAATGCAATACAAATGGGTTGATTCCAATCCAAATGTACACATGAAATAATGAATTGTCCTTTTCCTTAGAAAAGGGCAATTTAGGTAGTTTGGTCTTTACAAGGCCAATTCCTCACCAAATAATCTACTCTTCGAGTTGATCATTTATATAAGTATACGGTAGAAATAATTGGTAAAAATGAGGTGTCCACATAGTTCTTCTAAATTCAGAGAATGATCAAGACCATTATCGATTTTCTTATCTCAATTATCGGTAATGGTGGTTTAATGTGTAAGTCTCAAGCTCCAGAGTGATCTCGTTATCGATAATCCAGCCATCAGATATCGATAATTGCAATGAAGATGTAGCCTTGATTTTTCAGTTTGAAGCCTTTATCGATAGCCAGTATACAATTATCGGTAATTGAAGTGATGCAGCATTCCTCTATTTTGCTGTGTGAAGTCATTATCGATAAGGCATATCCTTCATTATCGATAATGAAGTAATTTCAGTCCCAACCCAGTTCCCAGTTCAAGACCATTATCGATACCTTCATCCACAATTATCGGTAATGGATTGAAGTTGTTGATGATCCAAATTCCTGCAGAGAGCCATTATCGATAGTTGCATTCCCAATTACCGGTAATTACAGCTTGTAAAGTTGATTCAGAAAAGCCATTACCGATAATTGTCTTTATAATTATCGGTAATGGGCGCCGCCTTAGCCAAAATATCTCGAATTTCTGACTTTTTGAAGGGCAAATTTGTATTTTCCTTAGTCTTAGTATATAAGCTTTGGCCCTGATCTTTGTATATACGTTTTTTCATTTGCATAGAATAGTTTTAAGGTTTTTATAAGGATTTTCTTTCTTCTTTCTAATCTTTTTTCTTCTTCTTAACTTAGATAGTTAATTTAGTCCATGTTTTAGTTAAATTTCATTTTGTAATCTTGATATTATTTAGTTTCAATCTGTAACAAGTACTCAGTTTAATTTAATTCCGGTATATAGAAGTTAATTTCACATTTCTTAGTTTAAATTATGCTTTTAAGTTATTTTGCTTTTATCAAAGTTCTTTCAATTATTATGAGTAGCTAAATTATCAGCTGGGATGAAGAGGGATACTTAATTTATATCAGAGGTATTAATTCTCACAAATAACTTAACTAGACAGATTTGGATATTCATACTAAACATAAAATTTATATATGATCCATAAGGAACTGTCAGCTTTTACCATCTGTTGACAATAGTTCTTGCCACAGGTAGTTCTTAGCATTTAAGGCATTCCAAGTGTGTGATAATTGTATTAAATTGGTGTTTATAATGAATATCCTATTTCTTGAATAGTTGGTTAAGTTTTTATTGTAAAATCTTCCATCCAGATCACTCTTCAGTGTTACTGGGATGAGTAAAAACTGTGATGAATTAATACTAATGACATAAATGAGTCGAACTCTAAATTCCAGTTTGTCTATTTTTCAGTAAGACTATAAACAATCCTTGTGTATTTTACACAAAAACAAATCTCAATCCAATCTTTGATTTTCTTTCTTTTATCTACACTAAACAACTTTTAAAAAGAATTTTCGAGTTTCTCTCTGACTGCTTATCTCTGCGGACACAACCATGGGACTCCATGAAATATTATGCTTGCAACGGTAAATCCTACGCTTGGGATTGAATTGCATTTTATACGCGCAAGCATTTTTCTCAAAAACCAACTGTTGGATCTATGTGATTTTTTGCATACACAATGTGTTTATATGGAATATCTTATCCAACGGTCAGTTTCACAAAATAGTACCACCATATTAACATTTGTACAATATGAAATAAGAACCACATGATACACAAGTCTAAACAATTTAAATGTTTTCTCAAAAACCAACCATCAAGTACTCGGATCTATGTGATTTTTTGTATGCACAATGTCTATATGTGGAACATCTTACCCAATGGTCGGTTTTACAAAATAGCACCCCTATGTTAACATTTGTACAATATGAATAAGAACCATATGATACACAGCTTAGATGAAACCAATGTTAGTATTTTTATTATAATGGATAAGGTCAACTGACTGTTGGATCACTCTGATTTTTTGCGAGTATGGCATTCATAAGAAGTTTATCCAATTCAATGGTGGGTTTTTCTAAATATAATTGGATATTAGCTCTTTCAACTAACCTCACGCAACTTCGTGCTTAGTATACATTGTGATTGAATGACTTAGGTTACGGGTATAAAGCTAATTTCACAGTATATTTCCAAAAAATCATCGTTGAATCTCTATGATTTTTTGCAATCACGGCAATTATATGAAGTTTATACAATTCAACGGTTGGTTTTTCTAAATATTATTATATATATATTTCATGACTAGATAATTTTATGCAAATGTAACTTTTTGCATAAAAAAAATATATTTTTAAAGTACTTGCAAATGTAAGTTTTTGCATAAATACATTCAAACTTAATCATTTTAGTCGATCAAATTTTTTTCCAACATTTGGCCTTTTATAAGTAGTATATATTTATAAAAAAATATGAAATAAGGTTAAAAATTATATATCACAACTTAGAAAAATAAGCTTATACATAGCTTAGTGGTAAGGCCTTTGCATATAAGGCATATGTTTAATGAGGTTCCAGATTCGAACCTCCCTACAAACTATGTAAATTATTTTTATGAAAATGAATCGGGGATGGGGAATCCCCGCGAGGCGGGGAAAATGAGCTAGGCGGGGCGGGGAATGGGGAATCCCCACGTGGCGGGGAAAACGAGAGGGGCGGGGCGGGGCAACGGGGTGGGGCATGGTAAACCCGTCCCCTCCCCGTACCCCGGCGGGGGAAAATTTTTTTGCCCCGTCCCCGCCCCATACCCCGCAAACTTAAAAAAAAACCCGCCCCTATAGGGGTGGGGCAGGGCGGGTCCCCGCGGGGACGGGGAAATTTGCCATCCCTACTTCCAAGGTCAAATTAGGGTTTCAACCAAGAATGATCGGGATTCGATTGTTTTATCAAAATCAAAGCTTAATGAAACTCACAATACTTTCCAAAATGTTTTCAAAACATGATTCAAGATGTAGAAATGGTTTTTACGACCAATCGGTTAGTGGATTTTAAAACCCTAAAAGGGCCCAATAGACCCAAAACAGCTAATCGGCTTGGTTTCTCTCAACCTCTTGACTTTGGTTAAGGTATTTCATCCTCAAACACTTCTAAAAACATCGGGAATCAAATCACGATCATTTTGGCGCTTGAATCGACGAATTTAGACTTGAAACGGGCCCGAAAAGCCTAAAACAGCCGAGACAGGTCGAGAGAGGCCCAGAATGGGTCAAAATTGGGCTGAAGCTTCGACGACCATCCCTCCATGTACAGTTGGCCATCCAAGCTGGACGGTTGTCCGTCCTAGGAGGGACGGTCACCCGAGTCCAAGTGCTTATTTCGCCTTTTATTCGAGTTTTGAGAGTTTTTATCACTTGGGACTCTTCCAAACCCTCTTTGGATCAGTTTGGGAGGCTTAACTCGACCAAATCTAGTCCTAGGGGATTGGGAAGACTCATTTATGTTAGATATGTGCCCTAAAACCAATTGTTCTGTTGAGTTTAGGGTTTTATATTTCATTATTATATCTTGTATGGATCTTTATTCATTTATGATATGGCTATTTTTATCATGTAAACTTGTGTTTAATTACTGTTCATGATAAAGTCCTTGGATAGTATGATAGAGAGTTATATCTCAAGTGTTGAGAAAGAGAGACTTATAACTCTCAAGTACTTCTATCCTAAACTGGTTCCTGATCATAGGTTTATATATTTGGACAATTATAAACCGTTAAGATTAGCTCAGGTTTTACTAGCTCCATGGGAGGATGGTGAGTCTCGAACCATCTGTGTAGAGACACTATAGTAAACCTGTGGGTGCTTGTTAGAGAACAGGTACACTGAACGTGACCAATTTGAGTACAGCTTATGGAATTCTATTTGTATGTCAAAGGCTGCTCATGTGTATAGTCACAGTTGTAATCCTTAGACTTGAGACACCACTTGTTATCTTATATATGAATTGCTAGAGTTTGATAGTATCTCGTACACCCTTAATCACAAGGATGTAATCGGTGCTCATTGGCCCTAGTGAGTTATGTATGAAGATAGGTGAGTGTGCAATAGAGGATCACCACCCTTAATAAGAAAGGGCGAATGTCTTAGTTAGTTCACAGTTACTATCTCAATGGAGTCTTTGGCCAAAGCAGAAGGTTGCCAAGAAAAGTGTTTCAAGGGCATACCTAATTGAGATTATAATCTGGTGAATTAGTAACGCATGATTAAGTTAGGGTTTGACATGAATCCATACCCAACTAACTTAATCGAGACATTGTTTGGTGAGGGATTATTTATAGCACGAAGGGTTCATTTACACGTTCGTATATTCACCCACACCTAGGGTACGTCATGACATATTGCTAGATGTCACTCATGACTAGTGAAGGCCTAATGATAAGGGTTATCATTGAGGGCAAAATTGGAATTGTTCCAATAGAACCTAAAAATAGAAAGTTTCTATTTTGGGCGACATTGAGATGTCCCCTGCCACTACTAGGTTGGGATGAACCCAATGGGTCACACACAAAAGAACATAAGTGAGGTTGTTAAACTTGAGAGAGGGTTACATTCTAATTGATATATGTTTGGTTTTAATTAATTAAGGGTTAATTAATTACTAACCAAAAGGATATCTAATTCAAGAATGGGGATAACCTAAACGGGGTTTATGGTCATGCTAGCACTAGTAACCAAACGCCCTAAGAAGAGGAGGGGCTTATTTAAAGAGAGTGAACCCTAGCTTTTGAATAAGCAAGCATCACTTTTTCTCTCTCTAAGATTGCCGCCCCTCTCTCTCTCTCCCTCTCCATGCTTGTCTTTTTCAAGGGTTGAAAAATTCAAGAAGGTTTAGCGACTCTTGTGTTCGTGTGGACGTTCATTGGAGGCCACCATACTTTTGGGGCTCGAGGATTGAGCGAGGACGATCATCAAAGGAAGAGAATATCGCGAAGGAACAAATCAATGTAAGCTTTACTTTATTGATTTTAATTTAAAGTTGATTCGATTCATCGATTAAGTGATTTCATGGTTGAATACAAAGGAAATTTTTTAAAAATCTACCTTCCGCTGCATTCCTTGTTCGTATTCTATCAGTGGTATCAGAGCCATTCTTAATCCTTGATTCGAATCATAAATGGCTTTGTATGGCATGCATTAAAGAGTGTTTTAATTAATATGGGATTTAGAGAAATCACCATGAGGGATTCGGCCATGGGGTGTTCAAGCATCTTATTGTTTTGTTTTATGTTTTGCAACTTGGGTTTTGTAAACCCTAGTGATGGACGGCTACACAAGGGCTGCCATAGTATTTTTCAACCATGAAAAAGTGTTTTCAAATGGGGCTTGGTCACGGCTACACTAGGGACTGCACATTAGGGTTTTACCCCTTTGGAAATTTCGGCCACTAGGGTTTGGAACCCTATCTTGTTTTTACGTTTTGGGTTTTTTAATCCTCATGTTATTCGGCCATTAATGGTTTTAGAACCTTGAAGGTGCAGCCATGGTGATTAATTAGTGAAGAAGATGACCACATCAAATAGGAAACCTAGTTCTACTAGGAAATTGCTTATTGATTTTGTTTCCTATTTGGTGTTCACTATCCTAATTTGTATAGGATAATAATTAGTTAATTTTTTATGAGATAATAAATTAATTAATTAAATGTTTATGATATGTGGCTGCAATTGGTGGTTTTAGAAACTACCTAAAAAGATAAGGTTAGTTTCTTAATTTGAAAATTTCAAATTCAAAAGTTTCTTGTTTTTTCAAGATAAAGTGGGATTTGATTTTTAAATTTTGAAACTCTATCTTTGGATGATATGATTTGATTTTTAAAATTTGAAACTCTATCATTGGATGATAGGATTTGAATTTTAAATTAATCTTATGATATTGTTATCATCATATTTTTTTTGAAAATTGAATTGGTCAAAATTTCAAAAAACCCTATCCCTATTCCCCCCTACAATTTTCGGCCACACTAGGTTGAGAACACTAGTGTATTTTGACCACTTCTTTTGGTCTTCAATTTAATTTGTATGTCTTCACAAATGTTTTATTAAATGTTTATTTGATTGCAAAATTATTTTAAAACATTTTGAAATTCAAAAATGTGAAGAAACAAATTGAAAGACAAAATTGGGTTTGGGAAACCCTAATTGCCAAAATTGGGGATTTAGGATTATACACATTGTGTTGGGCCTTTTAATTGGATTAAAATGCTTGGTGATCATCCACAATGATATATTGAATTGTCCTAATGGTTAGTACATGAAAATATATAGTTTTAATATGATTTATATTAATTATAAAATCATAAACAGTGTGCTGTTTTCTGGGCAGCAGTCACTGTCATGTTGTAAATTCTTTTTAATTCATTTAAAATGGTTTTTACAACAGGCCACCTATCAACTTCACTAATATAAGGTCTTAACTAAATGTAGGAATAGTTCCCATCATTTTTTTTCGACTTTAAATAGCCGCGATAAGCATTTTGTGACTTATGCTCAAATCTGTCACGATTTGGAGTAACAGTCACAAAACGCTTTAAAGTGATATCAAACGTTGGAATCACTTAGCGAGACCCCTGCCATTGGAAAGAACACTGAAAATCCTAGTGAAATGAAGTGTTCTTAAATTTAAAAAGGTGTTTTAAATTGTGCAAATATTTAATGCAAAACAGGGGCTGATTCTTGGTGTTTTAGAGAAAACACTAAAGTAAGGAGTTACTTGATTTTTAATGCGATTAAAATTGACATCTATTTTCATGGGATGAAAGATAGATTAAAATATGTTTTTAATACATGCCATTGCCATTTATTACTTGTTCCTTTACTGCTTTAATTTATTCAATGCGATTGTTTAAATTATAATATGGAAAGATATGGACTTAAAGACCAATTAATTTGGATGTGATTGGCCGCATGCGATGTGAATCTTTTATGGGTTGTAATTTAAAGTAGTTTAAATTATTTGTGATGTAATTTTAATTATGGGCTTGCATGCCTATTTCCCTCCTTTGTAATGTATCCCCTATTCCTTTATACCCTCTTTTTATTTGTGTAATTGTACATCAAAGATCGAGACGGTGCATGGTGGACCCGAGGATACATGGAGCAGTGGGAGGACATAGAGAAGACATTGAGAAGATCTTTTCTTTCATGTAATAGTTACAGGTTAAAATTGCGATCACATAACCCACATGAGACCTAGGGCTCAGCTATTGGCTCTAGTTGGGCCCAACCAAAAAGTCCATATTTTTCCATTAGGCCCATATATATGTTAGATGTATGCTTTAGGGGCCAGTTAACCATATTATTATATGTCTTTGATGATAGTGTCCCGTTCCTTTATGGAAGTGGGAGTATCATTAAAGTACTAATAATAAAGAATGGTTAATTTAATATATGTGATATATTGATGCATGTGATGTATGTTAATATTATGATGTGACCTAAATACTCCTCAATTTCAAATTTAAATTGTAAGGAAGAGGCATATGATGCTTTATCCTAGCCTCCTACCATTACAAGAAAGGAGAGTCTTTATGGTGGATGTGTTTGGCTGCAGATATGTGGGAACACATTCATTATGAAGGTTCAAACCAGCTTGTTACATATTGGATATCATGAGGTGCGATAATGGGGCTTACCAAGAAACTGATATGTGAGGGATGCCACATTCAATTGACCATACTCATGTGAATGGTAGGTGTGATTTAACTAAAGTACACTAACCAAGAAACTATTATGTGAGGTTACTGTAGTTTAGAGGCTGAAGGAAGATTGGAACTTGCTTAGTGAAGCATTGGATAAAGAGTTATCCACCCCTTTGGAATAGTGACCCAAGAAACTATTATGTGAGGTTCACTAGTTCAAATGGGACCCCAATCCCCATTAAGAATTCATTTTTGAATTCTCGAATCCTATAGAGGGAGTATGGGATTTGATAAAATAGTGGGAGACACCATAAAACTAAAGACCAAGTTATTATGGTTTAATGAAATATAATGATCTGTTACTTATTTTTGTAGATATCATGGTTATACTCAAACAAATATCCGAAAATGAATTTGACTACTGTTTGACTGAACCTTGTAACAATGAGCTGTCTAAAGAATTGGGAAAAGTTCCTAATTCAGGATTTTATCTATCAGTCAGCTCTGCTTGCTCTTGGGTATTGGATACCGGTGCTAGTTCTCATATATGTAACAATATTAGAGAACTTAGAGGAAGCAGACAATTAGGTCGAGATCAAGTTTCCCTTCGAGTTGGAAATGGAGCAAACGTTGCTGCATTGGCTGTTGGGACTTGTGACCTAATTTTACCATCAGGGCATGTTATGAAATTGGAAGACTGTTTGTTTATGCCAAGCATAGTCAGGAACATTGTTTCGGTTTCATCCTTAACACGTTCTGGCTATGAATTTGTTTTCAGTAGGAATGGTTGTACTATTTCTTTTGGAAATAAATTAGTTGGCTCTGGCATATATCTGAGCGGTCTATATTTCTTGAACATGGATGGTAATATAAACTGTTTAGAGAAAAATCAAAATGCTAAGGGGCATAAAAGACCTCGTGATGAAAATGACTCGACCTATGTATGGCATTTGAGATTAGGTCATATTAGTGAGGAAAGGATTAATAGGTTAGGTAAGGATGGGCAATTGGGCTCATATGTACTTGTACCCTTACCTACCTGTGAACCTTGTCTCATGGGTAAAATGACCAAATCGCCCTTTACTGGTCACAGTGAGAGGGCAGGAGACATACTAGGGTTAATACATTCTGATGTATGTGGACCTTTAAACAAGGTTGCCAGAGGTGGTTTCACCTACTTCATTACCTTTACCGATGATCACTCACGGTTAGGTACGGTGTATCTCATGAAACACAAATCTGAATCCTTTGAAAAGTTCAAAGAATACAGAGCTGAAGTGGAGAAACAAACTGGCAAAAGTATTAAAGCTCTTCGATCGGATCGAGGAGGAGAATACTTGACCACTGAGTTTTTGGATCATCTGACTGAGGCTGGCATTATATCACAGTGGACTCCTCCTGGTACACCTCAGCTTAATGGTGTATCTGAAAGGAGAAATCGTACTTTGATGGACATGGTACGATCGATGCTGAGTTACACTGATATGTCAATATCCTTTTGGGGATATGCATTAGAGACAGCTGCTTATTTGTTGAACAGGGTTCCTTCCAAATCTGTCCCTAAGACTCCATATGAGATGTGGTATGGGAAGAAACCAAGCCTCAAGCATCTGAGGATTTGGGGTTCTGTTGCATACGTTAAGAACCAAAATGCAACCAAATTGGAAGCAAGATCAAACAAATGTAGATTTGTGGGGTACCCAAAAGAGTCTTTGGGATACTATTTCTATCACACTGATGAAGATAAAGTCTTTGTTAGTAAGTTTGCCGTGTTCTTGGAAAAAGAGTTTATTCAAGAAGGAGGCAAAGGTCAAGTGATAGATCTCAAGGAATTATCCGAGAGCTCACAGATCAACACTGATACCACCCCTGCCCCTGTTGAGGCAGAACCCACTGTTACACCACCACTTCGTAGATCTAATAGGATATCTGCTCCTCCAGATAGATATGGGTATCTTCATGAGATGAGAGAGGAGTTGTTTCTTGGTGACAAGGAACATCCAGATGATCCTATTACATACGAAGGAGCGATGTTGGACATCGACTCGAGTAGATGGCAAGAGGCCATGAAATCTGAAATGGATTCGATGTATTCTAACCAAGTCTGGACTTTGGTAAATCCTCCTAAGGGTATAGTACCTATAGGCTGTAAATGGATTTACAAAAGGAAGATAGGCTCGGATGGAAAGGTAGAGACCTACAAAGCTAGACTAGTGGCAAAAGGGTATAATCAGAAGCAAGGTGTTGACTATGAGGAAACCTTTTCGCCAGTAGCTATGCTTAAATCCATTAGGATCTTGTTGGCTATAGCCGCACACTATGACTATGAGATATGTCAGATGGATGTAAAGACTGCCTTCCTAAATGGTAACATTGAGGAAGATATTTATATGGAACAGCCTAAAGGCTTTATATCCAGTGGTGAGGACCACAAGGTGTGCAAGCTACAGCGGTCCATTTATGGACTGAAACAAGCTTCTCGAAGTTGGAACATTCGATTCAATGAAGCAGTCAAATCGTTTGGCTTCCTTCAGAATATGGATGAACCATGTGTGTACAAGAAGGTTAGTGGGAGTGCAGTCACATTCTTGGTCCTATATGTGGACGATATCCTAATCATTGGGAATGATGTAGGAATGATTTCATCGGTAAAACTTTGGCTCTCTAGCAACTTCTCCATGAAGGATTTGGGAGAAGCAACCTACATACTGGGTATAAAGATCTATAGAGATAGATCAAAGAGGTTGCTTGGTCTCTCACAATCCATGTACATAGATAAAATACTGAAGAGGTTCAGTATGGAGAATTCCAAGAGGGGTTTGCTTCCCTTCAGACATGGAATTCATCTCTCCAAGGATATGTCTCCCAAGACAGATCAAGAGAGAGAGCATATGAGTAAGATCCCTTATGCTTCTGCAGTAGGGAGTCTTATGTATGCTATGCTATGTACAAGACCTGATATCAGTCATGCTGTAAGCGTTGTCAGCAGATATCAGTCTAACCCAGGTGAGGCACACTGGGTGGCAGTTAAGGGCATCCTTAAGTACTTGAGAAGGACTAAGGATTTAGCTCTTATCTATGGAGGAGATGAGCTCAAAGTAGATGGTTTCACAGACTCTGATTTTCAATCAGATATAGATGATAGAAAGTCTACATCTGGATATTTGTTCACCTTGAATGGTGGTGTGTTTAGTTGGAAGAGCTGTAAGCAGACTATCACAGCGGATTCCACTACAGAAGCTGAGTATGTAGCCGCCTCCGAAGCTGCCAAGGAAGCTGTTTGGATCAGAAAGTTCATTTCAGAACTTGAAGTGGTTCCAGCCATTGAGTCACCTATACCTTTGTATTGTGACAACAATGGGGCTATTGCTCAAGCCAAGGAACCAAGGTCACATCAGAAATCCAAGCACATTGAAAGGCGTTTCCACATGATTCGTGAGATCATAGAGCGAGGAGATATCAGTATGCAAAAAGTAACATCTGAGGATAACACCGCAGACCCACTTACCAAGGCTCTTACCCAGAAGGACTTGGATCGACATCTTGAGAAGATGGGGATGAAGTATGTCACTAATTGGATTTAGTGCAAGTGGGAGATTGTTAGATATGTGCCCTAAAACCAATTGTTCTGTTGAGTTTAGGGTT
>JAESVK010034412.1:0-17484 GCA_017140935.1 Hamamelis virginiana | reverse complement strand
TCATGTCCCCGTGTATTAAATAAAGGGTGCCCTAACATGAGTGTTTTTTACCACTAAGTACAAGAATACTTTTACATAACAAATAAATAAAGAAATTTGAAATTCTCATGAAGCTTATGGTATAAATTTTGGAATTCGGAACTTCATAAATAGAGATAGATCTCAAAGTACTAAATTTAAAATAAATTTGATTTATTTTCATTTTCCAATTGATCCCGTTATACAGATATACACGGTATATGCATTTAAAACTTCCAAATTTAAATTTCGTTTTACTAGTATATATGTATATCTGTTAAACGGAACATATAAATGCCACCAATCCATATTTCGTTTTACAAATATACATGTATACTTGTAGAACGAAATATGATAACTGGAATCCTAAGTTTAAAATACAAATTTCGTTTTACACACACACACATACACAGACATCTATATATATATATATATATATATATATATATATATATATATATATATATATATATATAACGAAATTTGATAAATGACTTTCTAACTTCAAAATTCAAATTTCGTTTATATATGTATGTGTGTATACATACTAAACGGAACATAGAAACTAAATTTCAAAATTCAATTTTCAATTTCAGATATACATATATATATGTGAAACGGAATATATGAATTATACCACTTTACATTCCGTTATATGTATACGAGTATATATGAAAGCATATCACCACTATATATTTCGTTTTACATATACACATATAATGAAATATGTTCATTTTTAGTTAGTTGTATTATAGAGCATGTTTATCATCCACAAGGAAAATATATATATTAGATGGATGACGGATCAAAATTTTTACCATCTTTTATAGAAATACCAAATAATATGATAATTAATGTAACATAAATTGTCTTGATATAGCATATCACATCGATGAGTACGAGCAAAAATGGTCAAATTTTTAATATATTTAACAACACTGCGTCAATAATTGGCAGCATTAATAGTAGGTAGTGTCTTACGCGATTGATGTGGGCAAGACTTTATTGCGAAGAATGAACAACTTGAATAGCTGGCTTGTATAGATCGATGATCTGGGCCCTTTCCATTATAGAGTACTGTTTGGAAGCACCCATTTCGTGCCCAGCCCAGTAAACCTTCAAAATCAGACCTGGTTCTAAATGGACCGCAATTTAAAGAGAAAAGTCGAATTGAAATTTTCAATTTGAAATGTTGATCTTTTCTAATTCAATTCTTTTTCTTGTATTTTTTCGTAACTTTTCTAATTATTATTTTTCTCTAAATTGAAAAGGACGGTAGGAATATAAATGCTGGCCATCCTCCAATGGTGGGTGAAGAGGGTGAAACCCGATCAGATGACAGACTGGGGAACATAATCCATGGCCCAGAGGTTCTCTTCGGGTATTCAAACGGATCGGGTGTTTAGATATTCGTTGATGGGGATGTTTAAACCCCGATCCATCAATCTTTGGATTCACCCCGATAAATGTGTGATTTGACAAGTTTGATGTGACATTCTAACACGTTTGATGATGATATCACTAGCTCCTCTGACACCAAATCTAGGTGCAGTAGGGGTACGAAGTAATCATTCAAGTAAGGCTATCCTTAAATGGCCACATAAGTTAATCATGCAAACATTAAATACGACTGTCGTGGAATAGACAGATTAGGTTACTAAACCTTGGAGATGACCTCTATCAACCTACTGTCTTATCACCAATATCACTACATAAGGACCCAACGAGAACTAATGAGGTACGTGGTTTTAACCCCCCTTGAGCTCATTCCCTACTTTCTTTGTCTCTTTCTGTTGCTAACTTTACCATCAGAGTTCATTTGGCAGGCACCTCACCGGTGACCACGATTCCAGTATCCATTTTACATATCCACTTCTTCTATTCATCAGATCCATCCAGGTTCTACAATCTTCGACATCATCAGTTTGGCGCCCACCGTGGGGCACGAAAGTTATCAATTCTAATGCCTCTTAGAAGTTCTTCTCCAGTAGACCAAAATGGTGGTCACTCGTTCCGGCGTTAACAACGAGCCCGAACGGGTCGTCACCGGTTCACCCCACATCCACCTACCACCTTCCGGTGAGCTTGTTCCACCTGTGGTTCCACCCCCGCTGATAACCACGTCAACGCCACATGGTGATCATCCCTTGCATGCTGAACAAGTTCAGCTCGTGATCCCACCTGAAGTTGTTTCTCCTCACCGCGAGTTTGGATCTTCGTCCATTAACGATCCTGTTCAACGTCAAATATTCTACATGCAAAAGCACATTGAGAAGATGACGACCATAGTCCAGAATCTTTCACGCCAGCAGGAGCTTTTCATGTCTAATGGGGTACAAAACCATTCCCCATTGAACGTCCAAACTCGTGCTCCAGAAGTCCCGGTTCAAAGAAGAACGACAGATCATATTGACGTCTCTCAACACAGACGAGCAACTGTTAGAAGCCACCGATCAGCCGACCCGATCAACCGGGAGAACATTCAGCCTCGGCAACATTTGCAGGAGGCTGAGGACAGCAGTTCAGAGGTCCGCTCCCGAAGAAGACCGACCAATCTTGAACGACATGACCGACCGGCCAGGGGTCACGAACCCGATAGATCGCGTGAATCCCGATCCTCAATTCCTCGATAGGGTCGGGTAACGAATGCCCGACCTATTACAACGGACACGCGAAGAAACAATTTGCGTCCGGCTACCCGACCTGATGAAAAAAAACTAGCTCATACTTCCCCATTCACTCCACTCATACTGCAAGAAATTATTCCCGAGAAGTTTAAACTTCCAGCGATTGATTCTTACGATGGCACAACAGATGCGAGGGAGCACGTTCTAACATTCAAGGATCATATGTATTTAAGGGGGATATCTGACCCGATAATGTGTAGGGCTTTTCCTATGACATTGAAGGGTCCCGCGAGGACTTGGTTCCAAAGGCTTGCTCCCTCTTCTATTGATTCGTTCCACCGTCTGAGCACGGCTCTCGTGGCGCATTTCGTTATCAGTCACCGACCAAAAAGAACGGCCACTTACCTGCTCAGCATTGATCAGGAGAAGGATGAGAGCCTAAAAGCATACGTCCACAGATTCAGCTCGGCATTGCTGGAGGTCGACGTGCTAGATGAGGGAGTCGCTATTGCGGCCATGATTAAGGGCCTCAGATGCAAAAACCTCAGAATCTCTTTTGCAAAAAGGGAACCAAAAACTCTGGTCGAATTGCTTGAGAGAGCAAGGAAGTATATTGGGGTGGATGATGTAATCGACTCCAATAAGAAGAATAAGGATTCCGGTCAGAAGAGGAAGGAGAAGGATCAGGAGGACAAAAGACCGAGCGACAAAAAACAGAAAACTGACGCCGATAGGAAGGACAGGTCGCCGGTCAGAAGATTTACCGATTTTACACCGCTCAAAATGCCGATCAACCATATTCTGAACGAGGTCCAGGGGCAACCTTTTGTAAAATGGCCGAACAAAATGAGATTTGATCCTAAGAAAAGGAATAAAGATAAGTGGTGTGCGTTTCATCGGGACCACGGTCATCTCACCGAAGAATGCTTCGACCTGAAGAACGAAATCGAAAGTCTAATAAAAAAGGGCTATCTGAAGGAATTTATTGACCAGGTGATCGAGGACTGAAAAAGGGCAGGCAACAATGACTGATCAGGGTCAAAAGCAACCCGATCTCCGCCAACGACTCGCAGGGGTAATTGATACGATCCACGGAGGTTTTACCTTGGCCGGAGACAGCAATTCAGCAAGAAAGGCCCATGCAAGGGCGGCAAGGTCACCCCCACCCTATCACGCGTGTTTTACTACTCATCTGACGCCCCCCCGATATGGTCTACTCACGTTTTCTCAAGATGAATTGAATGGCATCCATCTTCCTCATGATGATGCCTTAGTCATAAAGGCAGTTATCGCAAACTTTGAGGTATGCAAAATTTTGATTGACACAGGAAGCTCGGCGGATATTCTATTTGTCACCGCCTATGAAAGAATGGGGAGAAAAATTTCTGATTTATTTCCAATTAAGGCACCTCTGATCGGATTCAATGGAACCTCTGTGAGTCCTCTTGGGTGGGCGAACCTCCCGATCACGATTGGCGAAGCTCCTAAGCAAGCAACCCGAGATGCACAATTCATTGTGGTCGACTGCCCAACAGCCTACAATGCTATCATTGGCAGGCCTTCTTTGAATGACTTCGGAGCAGCAATATCTACCCTACATCTGTGCATGAAATTCCCTACAATTCATGGGACGGGAGAAGCTAAAGGTGATCAGGTGATAGCGCGAACGTGTTTTAACGTCGCAGCAGCACAAGATGCCATCTATCCGATCTTACAGCAGCTTCCACCACCGCCATTACCCCCAGTTGGCTCCTCACCCATTTCGGAGCAACCCGATCAGTCGAAATAGCAATTAATTGGGACTGATCATGGTATGGAGGATCTGAGGGATGAAAACGGCCAATGTTCAGTCCCGATCGAAGGTCTTGAAGAAATTCAGGTCCATCCAACCGATCAGTCCAAGACGGTTTTCATTGGCTCTCAGCTCCCTCAAAACATTCTGTCTGAGTTGATGACCTTTTTGAGGGCCAACTGGGACGTTTTTGCTTGGGGGCATGAAGATATGCCCGGAATAGATCCATCCATAGCAACGCACCAGCTGAAAGTTGACCCCGTCTTCAAGCCCGTCCGTCAGAAAAAGCGAACCGC
Source organism: Hamamelis virginiana (assembly GCA_017140935.1). Taxonomy (NCBI): domain Eukaryota; kingdom Viridiplantae; phylum Streptophyta; class Magnoliopsida; order Saxifragales; family Hamamelidaceae; genus Hamamelis; species Hamamelis virginiana. Next base: position 12,751 of record JAESVK010034412.1, on the reverse strand, counting down.
CTCAGAAGAAAAATCACAAGCCATCAGAGAAGAAGTACAGAAACTCCTCAGGGCCAGGTTTATTCGGGAGACATTTTATCCGGACTGGTTGTCAAACTGTGTTGTCGTCAAAAAGAAGAGTGGGAAATGGAGAGTGTGTATCGACTTTAAAGACCTAAACAAGGCCTGTCCAAAAGACAGTTTCCCCCTCCCACGAATTGACCAGTTGGTAGATGCAACAGCGGGCCATGAATTGTTGAGCTTCATGGACGCCTACTCAGGCTACAATCAAATTCTACTCCATCCTGCCGATCAAGAAAAGACTGCTTTTATCACAGCAGATGGAATGTTCTGCTTTACCAGAATGCCCTTTGGACTGAGAAATGCCGGATCGACTTATCAAAGGATGGTTACCCGAATGTTCAAAAAATTGCTCGGGATAACCATGGAAGTATATATCGATGACATGCTTGTGAAGAGCATAAAAGCCCCCGATCACATACGGCACTTAGAAGAGGCATTCGCAATCATGAAGCAATGTGGCATGCGACTTAACCCGACCAAATGCTCTTTCGGGGTGTCGTCCGGCAAGTTTCTCGGTTTCTTGGTCACGAAGAGGGGCATAGAGGCCAACCCCGATCAAATTCAAGCTCTATTAAATATGGAATCTCCAAAATCCATCAAAGACGTTCAGCGATTAACTGGTCGAGTAGCCGCCCTGAACAGATTCATATCGAAATCTTCTGAGAAAGGACTTCCTTGTTTTAATGTCCTTCGGGGTAACAAGAGATTTAGCTGGACACAGGCGTGCGAAGATGCTTTTCAACAATTGAAGAAGTACTTGGGATCTCCACCACTCCTCGCCAAGCCCGATCAAGGGGAGACGCTGTATCTCTATCTAGGAGTTTCTCCGGCAGTGGTCAGCTCAGTTCTTCTAAAGACAGACAAAGATGTTCAAAGACCCATCTATTATGTAAGCAAAGTTTTACTCGGTGCTGAAAGTCGTTACCCCTATCTGGAGAAGTTGGCTTTTGCGGTCATAATCACTGCCCGAAAACTCAGGCAATACTTTCAAGCTCATCTAGTGGTCGTCCTCACAAACCAGCCCCTACGGCACGTGCTTCATCGCCTGGAGACATCGGGAAGAATGGTCAAATGGGCTGTTGAGTTAAGTGAGTTTGATATCGAGTACCGACCACGCTTGGCAGCAAAAGGGCAGGTTTTGGCTGACTTTATTGCTGAATTCACGCCAGATTCAGCACCCGAAGCACCACAAGACGACATTGCTGCAGTTGATCAACCGACCTCCATGCCCAGCAATACAGATGAGCATTTAACCTCTAAATTTTGGAATTTATTCGTGGACGGCTCCTCCAATTCAAAGGGATCGGGGGCTGGGATTGTTCTTCAGTCCCCCGAGGGAGAAAAAATCGAGCTAGCTCTCCGGTTATGCTTCAAAGCAACAAACAACGAGGCTGAGTACGAAGCTTTGCTGGCAGGCCTTCAGATGGCAGCCGACCTGTCTGTTCAGCATCTGCATATTTTCAGTGACTCGCAACTCGTTGTCAACCAAGTCAACGGAAGTTACTTGGCAAAAGAAACTCACATGCAATGTTACCTGACCAAGGCAAAGGAGGCTTTTAGCAAATTCAAGAATATCTCCATTCAGCAAATTCCCCGAGAGGAAAACTGCCATGTAGATGCTCTGGCCAGCTTGGCCTCTGCAGTCCAAGCCGATATTCCTAGATCGGTGGTCATTAAGCTAGCTGAGTACCCATCCATTGATATTTTGGACAAATCAGTTTTTTCTATCGCCCCTGAACCGTCATGGATTGATCCCCTTTTCAACTACATCCAGTCGGGAACTCTTCCACCCGAAAAAAGTGAGGCAAGAAGAATCCGTAGCAAGGCTGCCCGATACTGCATTCAAAATGGAAGCCTCTACAGGCGATCTTTTATCGGTCCCTACCTCAGGTGTGCCCGACTGAATGAAGCTAACTATATCCTCAGAGAAATTCACGAAGGTGTATGTGGCAACCACTCAGGAGCCCGATCTCTAGCAAGGAAGGTTGCCAGACAAGGTTACTACTGGCCACTCATGGAGAAGGATGCCATTGATCTCGTTAAAAAATGTGATAAATGTCAAAGATTTGCCCCGATCCCGCACCAGCCACCCACAGAGCTTGTTCCCATCTCCAGCCCATGGTCGTTTGCCCAGTGGGGTATTGATATTGTTGGTCCTCTTCCCCGATCCAAATATCAAAAGAAGTTCTTAGTGGTTGCTATTGACTATTTCACCAAGTGGGTAGAGGCCCGACCATTAGCCCACATTACTGAAACCAACATCCGCAATTTCATATGGGAAAACATCATCTGTCGGTTCGATATTCCTAGGACATTGATCGCTGATAACGGAACCCAGTTCAACAACAATGGTCTCAAAAATCTTTGCAAAGAACTCGGGATTCGAAACAATTTTTCGTCACCCGGTCACCCACAGGCCAATGGTCAGGTTGAAGTGACTAATCGAACGATCATCCAGTCTTTAGAAAAACGTCTCGACCGGTCCAAGGGTCTTTGGGTTGATGATCTTCCATCCGTACTATGGGCTTATCACACAACAAGTAGAGTCCCGACTGGTGAAACCCCGTTTTCATTAACTTATGGAACCGAAGCCGTAATTTCGGTCGAAATCGGTATACCATCCTTTCGAGTAGATTCTTACAACCCCGATCAAAACGACTCTGAATTGCGGTTTAATCTGGATATGCTAGAACAGAAGAGAGAAGCAACAAGAATCCGAATGGAGGCCTACAAACAACAGATGGCCCGGGCCTACAACAAAGGGGTCAAGAGTCGACACTTTCGACCTGGCGATCTTGTCCTCAGGAAAACGCTCAACCCGAGCAAGTTGGAGCCTAACTGGGAGGGACCCTATCAAGTTCAGCTTTATTTTCGTCCAGGTGCATATTGCCTCACCGACCTTGATGGCAAGCAACTCAAGCGACCGTGGAATGCTACTCACTTAAAGAAATACTATCAGCAGAAATCTTAGGAAGTATGATCTTTTTTGGTCACCCGATCAATTACAGCGTATCTAATTTTCTTTCTTTTTTTATCTCGCTTGTAAATGATCATTTTGATTTGTCTCAATTTTTGATTAATATCAATTTTTCTGTTAGCTCATATTACAAATGCTTTGATTGCTTACGATTTATGTTTTTTAATGCAAGTCTTTCTGGTCGGAACCTTAATATGCAGCATTCTTTAAAAGGATCTACGACTTCTTAAGACCCAAAGGATATTGGGCCAATAGGATCTCAATTCTATTGATATCCGATCATTGAGATCGGGGGGCATTAAATGTTCTTGACCTGATCAGTCAAAGAAAGAGTTTTGCCTCAGGTGCTACGGTACCTAGAACTATCTACCAAAAGAAAATATAATCTTAAACAGATCAGGTGATAGAGTCGATCTATAACTGATCTGGGGGGCAAGGATAACCCACATCCGTAAAATCAAAATCATACCATTTGGAAAATCCGATTCATTGAATAAACAGAAGAGGGATAGAAATCCCGATTACATCATGAAAAACAAAAAAGGAAGAAGGGGTTACAAAATTTAATCCAAATCTATGGCTCGGTCACGACTGGTCGGAGTCACAGAACCTTCGGCTTCGTTCCCCTGAGAAGTGGGCAAAACGGCACTAGGAGTAGAGGAATCACCCTGATGATAAGAGGTAGCAGCCACTGGAGGAACTTCCACGGGCCAGGCTACCTTGCGTGCCGATCTTCTTGCCTTCGCCTCTTGGATAGTCAAAAGAGACAGATCGGCTTCGGGAAGAAGTTCAGCGGCGAGGTCCCGAGCTAGTCCAAAGCCCTGGGTGAGGAATCCTCGTGCTTCACCGATCAAAGCCCTTTTGAAATCAACAGAGGCCTTGTACTCAGCAACCGCTTCCTCCCGAGCAAGGGATTCAGCCTCCCGCATCCTGGTAAGCTCGGCTTCCAGATCGGCCACCTTCTTCAAAAGTAAACTTTCTGCGGAAGAAGCCTTCGCTCTCTCGGCAGCCCGGGTGACCTTCTCATCAGAAATGACTTGACGATGCCCATCGATCTCGCATTTCGAGATCCGGACCTCCTCCTCAGCTGCGTTTTTTAATCTCCAAGCCTCTTTATATTGATTGATCGCATAAAACCCAGCCAAGGCGCTCTTAAATAAAGAGAAAAGGAAAGAAGTCAGAATAATTCAAGTAAGTATCTTCGGGGTAAAAATTAAAGAAGCACTGTTCCTTACCCTAACAGCCGTAGTTGCATAATGCTCCGTCAGCTTCTCGAAGACCATGTTCTTCATCAGGGTTTGATCGTTCTCAAACGACACCCCTCCAAGAAGGTTAATGCAGGCTTGACTGTCCACCAGCAGAGAACTGTTATTGTTCAAGCCAGGAATGGATAAAGAAGAGGGAGAACGAGTGCTTGTACTCAGCCACTCCCCAGTCGGGGTATGAACTGCTCGGACTCCGACCCCACCTACTGGGTAATCGGGTACCCTCACGTCGGGAATCCTCTCCCGCTGCTGCTTCTTTTGCTTTTTGCGAGGAGGGTGCTCCGCAGCAGGTTGTGGAGGGGCTGGATCCTGAGTTGGATCCTCATCCCCGAGAACGTCATCTAGATTGAGCATATCTGCCGAAAAAGAGAAGAGTTCATTAAAAAAAGCAGGGAAAAATGACCCAAAAGACACGAAAGGACGAAATTAGACGGGGTACCTTCTTCAGAGTCGGTTCCTCTTCTCTTTTTCGATCTCGTCGCCTTTTTTCTTCCTCTTCTCTCTTTAATTACCTTCAGCACCCTTTGTTCGTCTGATCGGGTGGCCTCTCCGACGAAAAAATGGTGCGACTCCTGGAGAAAGGACTCGATTGGTTGACTGTCAATTGTCTTGTCACGATATGGACGATCTATCAGGGAGCAGGTCTTTGGAGTCTTCTGATAAGACAGAAAGTGCTCCCGATAAACAGACTTCGACTTCAAATGGCTCCACTGTCTAAGGGTACTGTTCAGCACCCTAAATTTCCTCAAAACGGAGTCGGGTGGATTTGGAGATCGGGGTGACTTCCTTGCTGCAGAAATAAAAGACAAGAATTTGTTAACAGGAGCAAAAAACTAGGAACATGGCACAAAGGTGAATAAGCGGAGTAACGAACCTGGTCGGGGAGACCACAACCGAGGAACTGGGAAAGATGGTTCTTCCCCATCACCAAACTCCCATCCTACACCACTAACAAAAAAATATTTGTTCTTCCATTCCTTTATGGAAGATGGAAGACCACGAACCCCCGGTCTCCTAGTTCGGGTACCTATGTACCACCACCCCGGTGAGGCCCTGGTGTTCTCTTTAAGAAAGCACAAGAACATCATATCGGAAAACTGAGGCGCCCAGCCCTTTGACCGCCATAGGATCATGAATCCTATCAAAACTCTCCATGAGTTCGGAGTAAGCATGGCTGGACAAATCCCTAAGGTGTGGAGTACCTCTCTAATAAAACTCTGGAGAGGAAATCTTAGACCGGCCATAAATGCTTCATCATAGAAACAGACCTCCCCGGGCAGGTTATCAGTAACTCGGATATTGGGGCCTGGGACGCGAATCCTGACCGAATCAGGAATATCATATTTATCCCGAATCCTGGACTCTTCATCTTCCCTAAGCAAGTTTATATGAACGAATGGGAACGGAGGGTTTGATAGGGACTCGGGAGGCGATGTTCTAATCAGGCTGACTTCGAATGTACCGGAAGAAGATCCCGATGTGGAAGGCAGCTCGTCAGACTGACTGTTGGAAACAGATCTCTGGGACACCCCGAGCTCTTCCATCCTACAAATGTTCCCCGACTGGTTACACTACGAAAGTATTTTAAACACAAGCTACCCTAGTCTAGACGGTGTATTACCGGAAAAAGTCGAAGTTTTCCGGAAAACACTTTCATACCCAAAAAGAAACTAAGTAACAGTCCTAGGGCTAATCCTAAATTCAAAAGGAAAGAAAAATACCAAAAAATAAACGGTAAAAACTTGAGCAACAAGTAGAAAAATACCTTTGTGGGCGAAAAAACAGGAATGAGGCAGGCGAAGTGGTGAAATCTCGATCAGAAGCGACGCGGTGTCAACAGAAGAAATACTCCGGCAGCTGAAGAAGTTCTCCGGCGTGAAAAACTCAAGCGAAATGAAGAAATGAAGGGGGTTCTTCATTTTATAACACTCCGACCTAATGGCCCTTGGATGAATGACGCGTGGCTCTGATGAGACGGCCACGATTCCTCTGGTGACGTCACCGTAATAATTGACGCCTCCAAACCGTCACCTCGATTACGGTTTCCAAGGGAACGCCTTTTTATTACCTCGAGCAGCGCAAAACTACTCATGAGCAGCCGCCCGCTCCATTAATGAGGATGATTTGCAATCATTTCAGTTTTATTACCTCGAGCAGCGCAAAACTACTCATGAGCAGCCGCCCGCTCCATTAATGAGGATGATTCGCAATCCTTTCAGTTCCACACCTTACGATCATTTGGATTTTGAGTAGTGTCCCCAAATCAAAGATGCTCCCCAGTTTACTGGTACTCGGAAAAACTCATTCATTATTTCTCCGAGTGGGGGGCAACTGAAGAGGGTGAAACCCGATCAGATGACAGACTGGGGAACATAATCCATAGCCCAGAGGTTCTCTTCGGGTATTCAAACGGATCGGGTGTTTAGATATTCGTTGATGGGGATGTTTAAACCCCGATCCATCAATCTTTGGATTCACCCCGATAAATGTGTGATTTGACAAGTTTGATGTGACATTCTAACACGTTTGATGATGATATCACTAGCTCCTCTGACACCAAATCTAGGTGCAGTAGGGGTACGAAGTAATCATTCAAGTAAGGCTATCCTTAAATGGCCACATAAGTTAATCACGCAAACATTAAATACGACTGTCGTGGAATAGACAGATTAGGTTACTAAACCTTGGAGATGACCTCTATCAACCTACTGTCTTATCACCAATATCACTACATAAGGACCCAACGAGAACTAATGAGGTACGTGGTTTTAACCCCCCTTGAGCTCATTCCCTACTTTCTTTGTCTCTTTCTGTTGCTAACTTTACCATCGGAGTTCATTTGGCAGGCACCTCACCGGTGACCACGATTCCAGTATCCATTTTACATATCCACTTCTTCTATTCATCAGATCCATCCAGGTTCTACAATCTTCGACATCATCAGTGGGTTCAAAATTGGATTCAAATCCTTATTTTGAATTCAGATGCAATAAATCTTACTCCAATGGTAGATTCAAAACTGAATCCAAAATAAATTGGATCCAAAAGGCAAGTTTAACTGGATCTATTTTTTACATCTACACATGCATAGAAGCAACTCCAATGGTTGCGTTCATTTTTATTTGGATTCAAATCTATTTTTTGAATCTGCTACAGTAAAATGCATAGCCATTTGGATCCAAGTGTTGCAATGATGATGGATTCATTTTTTGGCATCTCTCTAGCTACCTCTCTCTCTTCTCCCAAACCAACTACAAATTTTTACATATTTGTATGTGTTTTGGAGAAAAATGAATCCAGCTAAAATTGGGTTCAAATTTTATATCCAAATTATTTTGAATCCATCGTTGGAGTAGGCTTTTTTGCATCTGGGTTCAAAAAATAAATCTGAATCCACTTTTGGACCAACCATTAGAGTTGCTCTAAAAATGTATAGAAATTTATAATTGGTTCAAGGGAACATAGAGGAGCTAAAAAATAGATTCGCCACCATTAGAGTACTTGGATCTAAGTGGAACAGAGAGGAATAGAGAGTTTCTCTAAAAATGTATATAAATTTATACTTGGTTCAAGGGAACTGAGAGGAGCTAAAAAATGGATCCGCCACCATTAGAGTACTTGGATAAAATAAATTTATTTTATACAAAATTAATAACTATCTAAATTTATACAAAATTAATTGACTATGCATTTCACTGTAACATATCTTAAAAATGAATTTGAATAAAATAAATAAATAAATAATTCAACTATTGGAGTGCTCTAACGTCCATATGGCAAATTTTTGTCGACCAACTTGACGGTGCATTAACTGTGTAATAACTATCATCACAAGGTGTGTTTCTGTACCCTGCTGTGATCCATTGTAGTATCCCAATCTGCAATTCTGCCTCTCTTGTTGGTGAGGTGTAAAATAGGATTGGTCATCATCTTGATTCCTCAACCGTTCGATCACAACCATACATCATTGTCACGTTGGATATACTGACCGGCCATATATATATTAATATTGACTGATGCATCGTCACTCTAGTGTCCCGATCAACCTCTCTGTGGATTGTTGAAGTATCCCCTCTGCTGCTTTTAAAGCTGTGGTCCTTGGCGGCTCACAGACGATAGTTTCATCCCTATTGGTCTAACTTGGGTTGGAGTTATAACTTTTATAGGAAGGAAAAAATAATAAAAGATGATGGGTATGAAAGTAAAATAAATAGATTAAAAATAATTTTAGGGGAGGCAAGTTTTTGTTTTTATTTTTATTTTGCCCAACTATAGAAGTTACGCTAATCCCCAAAATTTTTAATACTAATAAATGGGTGTCGATGTGCTTTCATGTACTGGAATCCAATATCTCTCCTTAAAGAAAATACTTTCCATTAAGCTGTACAAGGCCATAATTGGCACACAGTAGGATTTAAACCTGAATCTCTTTCCAAAAAGTGAGGAAACTTGACACTAGAGTACAAGATCAATGACACAGGGTAAGATTTGAAACCACTTCGTTCGCTCTATAGTAATCACAAGTTACCATTATACGCCGAAACAGCACTAGTAAAAAACATTGAACTTGAGATAATTGTATATTGATTTTTTTTTTCTTTTCCTGTTTTGTATAAGACTTAGTAGTGATTTCTGTGATCGTTATTTTGATAACCTAATCATAATCATAACCCTCTTTTTCCCCACTTTGAGAATTGAGAGTCGCAGTATCTAATCAATTATTTTTAATTACCATATGCATCCTATATATATCTAGGCACGTACTATCATTCTTTAAGTTCAAATAAAAAAGGTCTTTCTTTTCATCTGCTAATCCAAAAGCCTTTTGATTAAGGTTTCATAATCATTGAACTTTTTATTCAATAATTTTAAAATTTTAATCAAGAGTTAAACTCATGTGTTATTGGGCATATGCACAACTCAATTCAATTTAACAAAGCTCCGTTTGGTTGAAATTTTTAAAAATACTTTTGTTTTTTTAAAAAAAAAAAAAAAAATTAACAATATTTGATTTCTTAGCAAACAATTAAAATTATTTTTTATTTTTTCAAATTAGCAGTGTATATTTTTTAGTTTAAAAAAATGTAAAAAAAATTAAAATGTAATGTTTGATTTTTTTTTTTTTTAAAGAAATCAAATATCACTAGTTTTAAAAACGCAAAAAAAGTTATTTAACTGAAAAATGATCAGTAGCGAACCAATCCATATGGTCTGTACAATCATAACTATCCATTGCTAGCTCATAATGTGCATACATTGAAGTGTGCACATCACGATGTACATCATGAACAGCTGGCCCATACGATCATAGCCGTCCATTACTAACATGTGATATACACATGTCCATACCAACACATGCACACTATAAATGATTGTGGTGGATGCAACTAATAATTTTCATATTTAACTTTATCTATACGATTTTATCAATTTTCTTGAATTAAACCTACAAGCTTTAGGCATATATATGTTCGAGCTGACCCAGCTCATCAATTTAAGCACTCCAATTTATGTTAGATATTTTCAAAAAATTCTTGTATTGAAAATATTTTTACCCTAGTCATCATATATTAGAATATCTTCAATCTTACCTTAAACTCAGAACCAAAGAAATTCAATTTCTTATTGATTTTTAATTTATTATAATAAACTTATTTCTGTATTTTTAAAAAAAAAAAATAATTTCTGTTTACCCGCCAAATCATTTCTATATTATTCTTCAATCGTTTCCACTTTCCATTCACCCGCCGAATCATTTCACCAATAATAAACTTATTGCACATCCTGGTGGGCTGCGGTGGAAATTGGGTTAAGTTAACTAGAAATAATACAGCCTGATTTGGTCCAAAAAAATAATCTGATTTGACATTTTGTCACGTGTCTTCCGCCAAACAAACTACTCTGCAAGCCATTAACCACACGATTAAAAAGTAAAAAGCAATTAGGATTCAAGTAAAAAACAATCCAATTTTTTTTTATTTTAAGAAATAGACTATGATTTTTGGCACGCATGATATGCATAAGAAAATTATCTAATTTAGTAGTCGATTTTTCAAAATTTATATTGGAATTGACCATAAACTGTGTTTTTAACCAATAATAGTACAGGGAATTAAACTGTAATTTTTCCCAAAAATAAATATGCATATCTATAGGCCAGACAAGGAAAAAGAAAAAATCTACACCTAAGAAAAGGACTGATTGTACCTCAATCATACTATTCAACTAGGGTATTTCTATATTCTCTTATATATATAATTGTATAATAAATAGCGTTTTTCATGAATATCTGTACAAATTGGGTTTAATCTCTGTTTTAAGAAATATGTGCAGATTACCATTGAATAAAGTCGTCACCGATGAAGCCCTGAAGAGCATCTCGAATCAAAGGAACGTTTGAAGACGATCCAAAGCAGCCGAGGGAAGTACCAAAAGAGCAGACGTTGAAATCTGCAAAGAAAGTCAAAAGTTTGACCTTGACTATCGATAGCCAGGATTCGCTATCGATAGCACCTCTATCGATAGCGAACCTGCGCTATCGATAGACAATGGCGGCTGCGGGCAGATTAGATATTTTGGGATATTTTGAGGGCATTAGCGTCTTTTACCTTTTCCTTCTATAAATAGGAATGTAACGACGACGTTTCGAGGGTTCATGACTTATGCTCTGAATCATTACTCTGCTATTTTAATTCAAGTTACAGTTTATTTTCGCATTTCAATCGGTAGTTTCAATTTTCAGTCAATTCCAATTCTGCAATTTTTCTTTACAATGCCTGGCTCAATTCTCACTTGAGGATTGTTCTATCCGATTAAGTCTTTACTTTCAGTCATTTACGTTTCTGTTATTTTCTTTTTATGCATGGCTCAGTTCTCATTTGAGAACTGTTCTTTACTTTTTCTGCCTTTTTCTTTATTTACTTAAGTCTTTTCTTTTCTGTATTTACTTTAGTCCTTTCTTTTCTTTATTTACTTTCTGTCACTTTTCTTTATTTACTTTCTGTCATTTTTCCTTATTTATTCAGTCAATTAATTACCGCTTTTATTTCTTTTTCCATCCCGTGACCCCCAAAAGCTTGCCTGGATAAAGGATATTATCCTCCAGTGATGTGTAGCTAATACTCCAAGCTTGGGTGAGGATGAAGTTGGATTCATTTTACAATCCTATTTTATAAACATCCCTCTATTTGTATTATGTGATTGCATAGTTGTGAAGGTTGTACCGCACACTATTGCCGAATATAATATCATATAATTGTACATCTGTGATTGCAATTATATAATTATGCAATGGTTCTTATTGGTATGAATGCAAACCAGCATGCTTTATTCCTCATTTAAGATGGATAGCGATATTCCATTCTTTTCGGGGATAAACTTGCCGGTCCTGTATTCATAATCTTTTTGGGACTTCCTTCTTGTAGTTGGAAGAACCACCATACATAATTACTATAGTGAGGATTTTATAAACATAAATTGTTTAATTGATATTCAAATGGACTTCTCACCCAAGTTCCGCTCATTCCACCAACTTAACTGCATTTTTACTAAGCTTTAATTAAAATTACTTTGTTTTCGCTTCGACCCAATCGGAGCAGTTACCACCAACCAATTTAATTGATAATATTCTTTCCGCTTGAATTGATTCTAAGAAGTCTTTTTAATATAAACCTGCATTTCCCAGTGGTTCGACACCCGTGCTCACTAGTCACAATCGAATTGAGATTAATTGTCACGCGGTTTATAAATTATTAATTCTGATCACTGACGGGGAATAATCTCCCTCGTCGTCTGAGTCGATCAAGGACACCCATTATATCTTGAACGCAAGCCAGATTCAACATCGGGGATCCGGTTTACGTTGTGAAGACACCAAAATAATAATAATAATAATAATAACTAGCTTGAAGACACCAAAATAATAATGATAATAATAATAACTAGCTTGGTGGAAGTTATCAAATTCAAAATTGATGAAGAACATAACCCATAATATAATCCATAAAGGGAGAGATATGAATGAATGAGACATAAACCACAGAGTCAAATGTAATGTTCATATAAGATAAAGCAAATTACAATGGGTGAATGCCTTTCACTACAGTGAGTTACAACTCATATCACAAGTCGCTATATATTACTTGTTAAATAACGGTGCGTATATGCAATCATCATCCTTCATTTTATCTTTCCGTAATTATTTTTCATTTGTCACGACGATGACAGCATTCCAAAATAAGATGGATTATGAGTTCATTCTTATTAGGGAGAGAGTAAGACTAGATGAACCAAATCTTATACCAAAATTTTCAAACCAAATGATGTATAAAAATAATACACATTTTGGATTTCTGTGAATTATTGACACGTCATTTGGTTTGAAAATTTTGTTCTAAAGTTTGGTTTCCTTAGTACATGCATTTTCCTAGAAAAGAAAGAGTATACC
>JAESVK010034406.1:0-13662 GCA_017140935.1 Hamamelis virginiana | reverse complement strand
TTCTCTCACGAACTCTGTCTAAGGCATCATCGTCCTCCCGAAAGGGAAAAGAAAAAGAAACTGTTAATAAACAAGAAACAAATTTTAATATGGATGATGTAAACTTTGATAATTGGAAAATTCCAAAAGTTCCAGGCAAAGATATTTATCATAGAGGAACCTTTGAGTTCTTCTCTGATCTAAATATCCAAACTCAAGAAAAATCTTTTGAACTCAACAATGAATTTGAAACTATTCAACTGTTCGATGAAGAGTCCATCACTCGATATCGACAAGAAAACTTTAACTTTCTGCACATAGGTCTTGTGCAGGTTGCAGTTAAACCCTTACTCAGAGAAGGTCTTAACATGACTGTTCTCATGGCATTAAGGGATTGTCGATTGCTAAACTTTGAAAAATCTATGTTAGGAGGAATAGAAGCAGGCCTTCATGATGGACCTGTTTATTTCAACTGTTTCCCTAACTTCAGTGTAAGTCTCAGAGATGCAAACATCTTGCATACTCTCACTCTGAACTTACAAGTTCATAACACTGAAACTATGGCTGGAACTCATTCGATCATAGTTCTGTCTAGGGTTAGGTATAAAGTGTTCACAACCTTCCTAGATCACAAAGCCAAAACTCTGTCTAAACATGGAGAAACCCTTCTCCTCCAAACTAATGTTAAAAAACATGGTGAACTTATAACTCCCAAGAAGATACTTTGGACTGAGCTAACCTTCCCAGATGAATGGAAGCTTAACAAAGTACTTCCTCCACCTCAACAACCTGAAAATGCGACTTCTAGAATAAGAAGAATGGTAGAATACAGTGATGGAAGTGTTGGAATTAGCTTCAACAGAAGACGAAATTCTTTCAGACTTCCACCTACTGATAATAAGGTTCCCTTAGAAGATGCTAGATCCTCTACATCCTCTATCCAAGTCAGAATATTTGAACAAAGAATTCCGGATTTATCTGGGGTAAGAAATTCAGATATTCCCCAACCTTATTATACTACCACTCCTTCTGAACAAGATGATAAAACACAAGAAAATGAAAGTGAAAGTATGTCACCTACATTTTCACAAGTTGATCCCCAACTCTATGTTTTGGATAAAGATTTTGAAATCAATAAAAAACTCTTAAATGAAGATTTTTCTAGTAAGGAAAATCGAAGACTTAGAAAAGCCTACTTTAAAAGATATACTAGAGAAGAAACTGAGTTTATTAGAGAACTTTATTATGATTTTATGAATGCCCATAAAATTCAAATAAGTTTCTTTAATTGGCTTGAAATTCATGAAAGTAATAGAGAATTAAATGTTATTACCAAAACTACTAAAACTTGGCAAGTTGCTCCTAATACGTTCAGGGAATCTGTTCATCCGCCAAATGAGCAGTTTGAAATTCCTATAAAAGGAAGTATTATTACAGCTTCTCCTTATAAGATGTCTGCTGATAAGGAAATATCAAGGGTTCTTGAACAAAACAATTTCACAAATCAGTACCTCACAACTATAGGAGAACAATTAACCCGAGTTGAGAACTTAGTTCAGAAAGAAGTATCTCAACCAACAAAGGCAGATGACACTCCTTTGTTCAGACCTCATGAAATCCCTAAGAAATCTAATAAAGAATTATCTAAGGATATTCTTAAAATAATTGATGATAAACTAAAAAATATTGAAACAATTATAGGAACAGTCCCAGAAACTCCTCAACCTCCCAAAGATAGACCTCAGTCTTCTAAGGATAAAACTATTGCAGTCTTAGATAGAACTTATGAAGAGACTGATTCTGATAAGGAAGGTTTCCTACCAGAAGAAAGTCAATTAGAAGTTAATAAGATTTATAACTCTTCTCAACCTTTAAGAAGTTTCTATCCTAGAATTACCTTTCCAGATATGGCTATGGAAGAAAGAGGTTCTTTCCATCAAGCAGCATATCAAGGAGGTATTATCTATGAATGGAACATTGATAACAAGACTGAGTACCATATAATTAACACTCTTCAAGAGATGACAATGGTTTGTACAGCCTACAAAACCAAAAATCCTGACACCTCTGATCATACTATTGCACAAGCATTAGTAGCAGGATTTACTGGTCAATTGAAAAGCTGGTGGGATCATTATCTCAACCAAACAAAACGAGATACAATTTTAAACGCTATTAAAATTGATCGTTTAGGTTTAGCCATAAAGAATGAAGATGGTGAAGATATACAGGATGCAGTTGCAACCTTAATTTTCGCCATAACTAAACACTTTATTGGTGATCCCTCTAAACTTAAAGATAAAGATTCTGATCTCTTAACTAATTTGAAATGTCCTAAACTTGAAGATTTCCGTTGGTATAAAGATATCTTCCTCACCAAAGTAATGATGAGAGAAGATTGTAGTCAAATGTTTTGGAAAGAGAAATTTTTAGCCGGTCTTCCAACTCATTTTGGAGACAAGGTTAGAACAAAATTAAGAGAACAGAATAAGGGAACCATTCCCTATGATGATCTTACATATGGTGATTTGATCAGTACCATTCAAGCTGAAGGAATTGCCAGGTGTACAGATTACAAACTAAGACAACAAGAAAAGAAAGATAGAAAAGAAGGAAAGAAAGAATTAGGTTCTTTCTGTGAACAATTTGGTTTCTCTTCTCAATCATTAGCCCCATCTACTAAGGCTAAAAAGAAAGAGAAAAAAGCCAAGAAAAGAAGTATCAAAACTAACACAACCTCTCCTTCAACTTCCACTAGAAAACCTTTTCGAAGAAACTCTAGAAATAAAAAACCTGGTCAAAACTTTACAGATAAATGGTTACAACCATCATCTAGTAAAACTCCTTCCAACAAACCAACTGGACCTTGCTATAAATGTGGAAGAATGGGCCACATTGCAAAGGATTGTTTGGTAAAACAAAAAATTAATGAATTAGATGTTTCAGATAAATTTAAAAATATCCTTTCAAACCTCTTCTTATATTCAGAGGAATCTGGTAATGAAGAAGAAGGTCTTCAAATTGATGAGATTTATTCTTCAGCAGAAGAAGATGAAGATCCTGATAATTCTGAAGAATGAATAAAAGATAATTGTAAATGTATTAATATGCTGTCTAGAGAACATAGCATTCTCATTGATTTCATTGATGAAGTCAAGGATAATGAGAAAAGAAAAGAACTTCTTTTAAGATTAAAAAATGATTTAGAAAAAGAACAGAAAAAGATCCAACCTAAAAAGACTACTTATGATTTAAAAGAAATCTTTGATCGGTTTAAACCTGATAATTTAGATAAAAATGTTACTATAAAAGACCTTCAACAAGAATGCATCCAACTCAGGAAGGATTTGAAAAATTTACAAAGTAATACTGAAAAAGATATTAGTGATCTAAAAATAAAGGTCACCAGATTATCTCTTCAAAATAAGGCGTCTTCTTCAAAACATCCTCCTTTAATTGAAGATAGTGGAGAAAAGGAATCAGATTCTGAGGCTTCTGAAGATGAAGACTTAGAAGTCGAGAAAGATCCTTATCTTCATTTACTAACTAGAATTAATTATCAAAAATGGCATGTTAGATTAACTATTGTTATTAATAAAGAATATGAAATTGACACTATAGCATTAATTGATTCTAGAGCAGATCTCAATTGCATTCAAGAAGGATTAGTTCCTCTTAAATATTTTGAGACTACAAAGGAAAAATTAAGTGCTGCAAATGGTAATAAATTGCATATCAACTATAAACTAACAAATGCTCATGTTTGTAATGGAGGAGTCTGTTTAAAGACCCCTTTTTTGCTTGTTAAAGACATTGGTCAAAATGTTATCTTGGGAACTCCATTTCTCAATCTGATTCAACCTTTCCAAGTAGATAACAAAGGAATACAGGCTAATTTTGAGGATAAACAAATTGTTTTCCAATTTATTAGTCCACCTCAATTAAAAGACTTAAATCTTTTAAAAACTTTGTCAATACTTCCTGAACTAAATGTAATAGAAAGAAAAACTAATCAATTGTTTTTCCTAAAAAAGGAAATTTCTCACAGAAAGATTGAAGAACGTTTAACTCATAGGGTTATCCAACAGGAAATTGAGACTTTCCAAAAGAGACTAGAATCAGAAGTTTGTTCTGATCATCCTAATGCCTTTTGGGAAAGAAACAAGCATGTTGTGAGATTACCCTATATAAAAGATTTCCAAGAAATAAACATACCAACTAAGGCAAGGCCTATCCAAATGAAAGAGGAACTCCTAAAACACTGTATTTTTGAAATCAAAGATCTTCTAAAAAAGAAGTTAATAAGGCCTAGTAAATCTCCTTGGAGTTGTGCTGCCTTTTATGTTCAAAAAGCTTCTGAGATTGAAAGAGGAGTACCTAGGCTTGTAATCAATTATAAGCCCCTCAATGATGTATTACAATGGATTAGGTACCCATTGCCTTACAAACAAGATTTAATTCAGAGACTTTCTAATGCTAAGATCTTCTCAAAATTTGATATGAAAGCTGGGTTTTGGCAAATCCAGGTTCATGAGGAAGATAAATATAAAACTGCATTTACAGTTCCATTTGGGCACTTTGAATGGAATGTAATGCCATTTGGATTAAAAAATGCTCCATCTGAATTCCAGAATATAATGAATGATATTTTTAATCCATACATTAACTTCACAATTGTTTATATTGATGATGTTCTTGTATTTTCTAATTCTATTGAACAACACTGGAAACATCTTAATATTTTCTTCCATGTTATTAAGAGTAAAGGATTAGTCTTATCTGCTAAAAAGATAGAACTCTTTAGAACTAAGATTCGATTTTTAGGATTCAATATTCATCATGGAACGATTCTTCCTATTGATAGATCAATAGATTTTGTCCATAAGTTTCCTAATGTGATTAAAGATAAAACTCAACTCCAAAGGTTCTTGGGATGTTTAAATTACATCTCAGACTTCATTCCAAATCTTAGTCAACTCTGTGCTCCTCTAAGGAAAAGATTGAAAAAGGATCCTCCGGCTTGGTCGGATGAACATACCCAACTTGTCAAAATAATCAAACAACAGGCTCCTAGGCTCAAATGTTTAAACATAGCCAATCCCAAAGCTCCTAAGATAATCCAAACTGATGCTTCAGGTATAGGATTTGGAGGAATTTTACTCCAAAAAGAAGATGATAAAGAGAAAATAGTTCGTTACCATTCAGGCACTTGGAACCCTGCACAACAAAATTATTCAACTATCAAACAAGAAATTTTGGCCATTGTTTTATGTATTACAAAATTTCAAAGTGATGTTTTAAATCAAAAGTTTTTAGTCCGTGTTGATTGCCAAGCGGCTAAATCTGTTTTGCAAAAAGATGTAAAAAATTTGGCATCAAAACATATTTTTGCCAGATGGCAGGCAATATTGTCTATTTTTGATTTCGATATTGAATATATTAAAGGAGAAACGAACTCTATTCCAGACTTCTTAACCAGAGAATTCCTCCAGGGAGATCGAGAGCCAGATGTCCTCTAGGGGAAGGGGAAGGGGCAGATCATCTGCCCCACCACCAAATGTTCCACCACAGGCTCGAGCATTCTTTAACTCTGAGAGCTTCGTTGCTCTTACCACAACTCCAGAATATTACTCTCAAGTTTCGTCTGGGAAAAAGAAATCCTGGGCAGACATTGCAGAAGAAGAATACATCAAAGCTGCCGAGCAAAGCTTTGATGATCTCAATAACTCTCAACTCAATACCCCAGAAAGATGGGCTAATCAAGCCCTCACTTGCAAACAATATTCTCCAGAGCAATACTTAGCACTTTCCAAAGATCAAGGTACATCAGCAGCAATTGTTAAAAATCAAACATTTGCTGAAGCAACTTCTTCAAAACAGGTGGTAGCCTCTACCTCCAGCCAAAAAACTCTTCAAAAATCTGAACAAGAGGTTCCTCCTTTTCCAAAATCTCATTTTCCCAAATCAAGATATTTTCTAAAAAATGGTCCATCTGAACTCTTTTGTGTTGAAAAAGAATTTGCTGGAATGGGAGCAACTGAAATTGTTAACAAAATTTGGTCAAAGAAATTTCAATTCCATCCTTGGGATTTTGCTAAAACTCAAAAATTTTATGAATTTATTTTGGTTGACACCAAATCAGCAGTTTTCAAACATCATTTTGATAAAGCTGATCCAACTAATCTAACTCATTCAACTTTCAGAATTATAAGGGTCCTTTCCTATTCTGATTGGGGTCAGGAT
Source organism: Hamamelis virginiana (assembly GCA_017140935.1). Taxonomy (NCBI): domain Eukaryota; kingdom Viridiplantae; phylum Streptophyta; class Magnoliopsida; order Saxifragales; family Hamamelidaceae; genus Hamamelis; species Hamamelis virginiana. Next base: position 7,440 of record JAESVK010034406.1, on the reverse strand, counting down.
CCTATTAAACCAAGAAAGTTTTCAGTAAACTTTCAGCCAGCCTTCTTCAACTACCATGACTATCTTGTAGCATGGTTCAACACTTTGTACTACCAGAATCAAAGTTATCGCCATACTTGGATGATTTTCTTTGATAAAACTTTCAAACTTGATGTCCCCAACTGATTTTTAGATTGGTGGGATATTGTTGGTCCTATACCAGATATCTTCCCTTCTAAGGTTCTTGAAGGATATCAGATCTTTCAGGAAAAAATTCGTCCTCAACTCTCTCAAATTAACTATCCTAAAATGTTACTGTTTTATGGACATTTTAGTTTAGCTTGGACAATGGCATGGAAATATGAGCTCCTTGATGAAAATATTCCCAAAGTTCTCCGAACTTATTCAGTCAAATGGTGGGATAGTTCCTATGCGGATCATATCCAGCCAGAAAGAATTCAACAATGGTTCAGACAACACCCAGCAATTTGTAGTTCCGGCTCCGCCACTGCTGCAAAGGTGTTGTTAGACAAAAACAAAATCATGCACAAGCTTGCCACATCTTCTACAATTTCAAACAAAGAATTGAAGAATCAACTTCTTGCAGCTCTTTCAGAAATTGAGGAGGATAATAACTCTGAAGATTCAAATGATACAACAGCAGAACTTGGCCAAGACGATGATGAAGACTTCAAGCCTTCGGATTACTTGTTTGGCTAAAGATACTGTATTTCCCTGGTAGTGGATTTGTCTCCATACAGGGTAAAACTCTTTTAACTCTCCACCGAAAGTAGTTTTGTCTCTACTTGATTGTCCAGCATAAACAGGCGCCGAAAGGAGTCTCGCGTGACAATTCCAGACAAAAAGCAATTATTGCTACAGTAAAAGTGGTTACTATTTGGCACTGTAGCAGTGATCAGAAGTCAAAAGAACTCTCAATAGTCGATCATGTGACCGACATCCAACACTGTAGTCATGTGAAGTCATGATTACCCTCAACTCTGATGCTTCTTCTTCTTCTATAAATATAGGATTAGAATTGCATCTCAAACTCAGAGTTTGTTTACCCCTTCCATTGTAAACCTCTCCGAACCCCATACCAGAGATTGTAAACCCATTCTCTTCTGGAGTTCGTATCTATCTCCAACTCTTGTAAGTTTTTATTTATAATATAACTGAAACTCTTTGAATCTTTCATTTATCAACTGTTTTCATTATACATTTTATTATTTGAATATTGTTTTGCAACTGTTTTCTTTATCTGCATCTCGGTCCGGGTAACAATGATATATATATATATATATATATATATATATATATATATATATATATATATATATATATATATATATATAAAACAATTTTAATTTCAATATGACATGCATATTTCCCGTAACCTGTATACATGTAATCACATTTACAAACTCACCAATAAAGTGCAAGAACTATTAAAAAAGAAAGAAATATATTACAATATACATAAAGTCCAAAAGTCTTCAAGATATATCTGATATAAAAGTTAAAAGTGACATGTACACTTAATTTGGAATTCTAACTATATATACATATATACAATCAAGTCATCCTCTATTGAAAACCAAATCCAAAGAATGAGACCCAAAATAAATCATACACTCGTAGTAGCTAATTCCTCCATTTTTTGGTGATCATTCTTTAGTGAGTCATAGGGTACATATCTTGGAAACCTACATAGATGCATAAAACAAGTTAAAAGAGATTTTTTTAACTTATTTGAAATATGTTATTGTGAAAATATGTAACTTATTTGTTCTTCAAAATATCACCATTTTTTTAACGGCAGTTATTTCAAAAACCAACCGTCAGATCACTGTAATTTTTTGCAGGCATGACATACAGATGAGGGGCATCTAATCTAATCCAACGGTCAATTTTACAAACTGTGATTTAAAATTAGCCATATGGAGCCGACCTTACGCAAGTTTGCGTAAGGCCGGCCTTATATTACCATGCCTGTATATATATATATATATATATATATATATATATATATATAACAATTTTAATTTAAATATGACATGCATATTTCCTATAACTTGTATACATGTAATCACATTTACAAACTCACCAATAAAGTGCAAGAACTATTAAAAAATAAAGGAATATATTACAATATACATAAAGTTCAAAAGTCTTCAAGATATATCTGATATAAAAGTTAAAAATGGCATGTACACTGAATTTGGAATTCTAACTATATATACATATATACAATCAAGTCATCCTCTATTGAAAAAACAAATTCAAAGAATGAGACCCAAAATAAATTATACACTCGTAGTAGCTTATTCCTCAATTTTTTGGTGATCATTCTCTAGTGAGTCATATGGTACATATCTTGGAAACCTACATGGATGCATGAAACAAGTTAAAAGAGATCCATTTTTGTATCATGTAGCTAGCTATAGAAGCTAGTAAAACATAACTTGAAAATCATTCTTTATTAACTTAATTGTGAGTTGACTGACTTGTGAGAATTCAAGATGGACTTGAATTGAATGATAAAAAATGTATAAATTTGCAATATAAATTATACAACATGATGCCCACTAGAGCTACAGATGAGTGGGATGGAAAACGGGAATCTCAAAAGAAGTCGAAAGGTGGCTTCTAAAAAATAGCAAAAATACTTAAGTGCTTAAGTGCTTTCATAAAAAAGTTTGTGTGGGTGTGAGAGAGAAAGAGAGTAAGATGACATTTTCTTTAAATCTTAGCTCAAGGTATGCCTCAAGGGTTAAGCACTCTATACATGCCTTTAAAAAAATGTAGAATACTGCATAAAAAAATTGTTTTAATATAGAATGGAAAAAATATATACAGTTCCAGCATCTTAGATTATATAGGTTGCCCCTAGGTGAACATATTAAAATTTCACTTTGGAAAGAGCTTGACTAATGACTGTTTTTCCACAACCAAATGCCCCAGGAATGGCACAAGTCCCACCAAGAATCGAAGGGAAAAGAGCATCAAGAACACGTTGCCCAGGAACATAAAATTCTCAAAATAAAGCAGTCATAGATTATAAAAATAACAGTACATTAAGTTTATATAGTAATTACCTGACCAGTAAGTAAAGGGGTATCAGCAACAAGCTTTTGTGCAACTGGCCTTCGTGTACGCACAGGCCAAGCCTGTAAACAGGTGAAGCACAACCAAAATAAGAAAAAACTGCAAGTTTAGGAATACAAGCAACTACTGAATGTTAAACTCTGAAAGTAAAATCATAAATAACAAATTCAATAACCTGAAGCATAGTCAACCAGAACACATAGAACATTACCTCGTTATGGCTTCTAAACCAGAACACATACTAGCTTTAATATAGCAACCATCCCACTTAGAGATAAGCAGCTTCCACTTAATAACATTGGCCCAAAAAATTATTACCAGACTAATAAAATATCCCTTTTACTTGGCTCTCCCCGCGGAGCGTGATATTAAAAGGGGTTGACATCCTCCCTTGAAACGAAACTTTCGTTGTCAAGATTCGAATTTTCGAAACGTGTTAGACGCTCCAAAAGTTGCTGAACTTGTCTCCTTAGCTCGTCTACGTCGTTGGGTTGGTTATCACGTTGAGGAGCCTCCATGTGAGCACCACCTCTACCACGCCTACCGTTCACCATGAGAATCACCTCTTCACAAAAACACTACGGATGAAACGAGCGCTTTGATACCAAATGATGCAGGCGGGAATCCACATGTCGCTATCTCACCACGCAGCGAAAATAAACTATTAGATCAAGCAAGCGATACGACTCTAACTAGGCATCGAGTGGTTGTCAAGCCACGAGCACAAAGTTGAGAAGAAAATAAAAGAGGCACAAAGGCAACTCTAATTACAATATGTTTATTAATCAAATAAGAGATCCTCCAGTCTTCAACTATTACAACCATTGTATAGAAAACTGTAGGAAACCCTTGTTGACTCTTACTAAAATAAGAACTATAATAAAAAGGAAACAACCAAGATATGATTAATATCTCCAAACAACCAGGATATGATCAATATCTCCTAACAAATAAAGACTCTACTAGTAAAAGGAAACTAAAAATAAAGGAAACTAATAACAATAAAAGACTAACAACAATAGGAAACCAATAGAAATAGGAAACTAATAATAATATTTTCTAAAATAAGGTAGCATCCTTAAGATCCTTTGAAGTCTATCTTGTGGTCTAGGATCGTACAGTAAAGATCGAATGCTCCCTGCATTAGATTGTATGAAAGAGTTGGTAGATTTTCACAACTATCCTATGGTCGATCGCACCCAAGTTATAGTTTTTTTTTCTCTGGTATATATATATATATATGGATAAAATGCTACTCTTTCTACTAATTATTCCAATTTATTTTCTTTCATTTTATGTGATTTTGATAATTTAGTACCAACACGACAACTTTATATTAGCTGCGACCTTAAATAAGTTTCTGATAGCCTGATATGGTACATCACATCAACTAGCTAGCACATAAAATCAAAAAATAAAATTTGAAAATGCGATAAAATGTGTAGCATTGCACAAAGAACAACAACATATCCACCTCTCAAATCTTTAGATATTTAATGCTATATAGAGTACCATTCCTTGTAAGAATTGAAACCTAGACAAATCCAAACCCCTTTCCCTTCCCCTTCTCCTTCTCTTCAATTAATTTTTAGATATTAATTAGCTCTCTCTATCTTTTTTTTTTTTTTTTTTTTTTTTAAATCAAGTTTAACCTCGTTATGGCTCAAGAAAGTGATCGAGTATACTTTATAATGACAGAATTTAAACCTAGATTCTTCCCTACCCTTTACAATGGGGAGATAAATTAAATAAATACCAGACATATTATAAGATCGTTGGCATCTTTAATACTTTGAGCCCATTAATTAGGACGAGATGTCACTTTTTGTTTTTTATTTTTAAAAGTAAAAAAGATAAGTTTTTTTTTTTTAATACAATTTTTTATAATGCAAAGTATTGATAATTACTATCTCCACTTTTAAAAATAACTATCAATATTCTGCATACTCGAAATTTTTATAATTATTTATTTCATATTTAAGAGTGAAAAAAAATGATAGAATATCCAAACAGGGTTAGATATATGGATGAATTGGATATAAGGACAAACAAAAATCTAGTGAATGATATCTTCCATATAATGCTTTCACTTTCCCTTCTTTAATTTATTTTTAGATAAACAGAAATTCATTAAGCAAACTACAGGTAGTGGACCCCTCTAAGCATATATCCAGGGCTAACATATTACTTGACCCAACAGATAGATTTTCAAATGAAGTAAAAGGTACAATAGTTACTGCTTTTGTCAGTAACTGGGGTCAGCACAATAATTTTCTTCTGTAAATATGGAGATGTGCACTATCTCCACTTCCAAATTCTTCCCCAACACAATGATTTGCACAATACTACATCATCCTCACCCTAATTTTATTTTTATTTTTTTTAATTTAAATGTGCTTGCTGACGTGATCTACTATATTAGTAACTCATTTAATTTTGCAATTGATAAAATTACATAAAATGAAAGAAAAATTAATTGAATTAAACACTATTATTTAATTGAAAGAATAGTATTTTTCCATTAATGGTCTTGTAATTTAATAACATCTCTTTCTCTTTATAGGAAAAGATTTTGACAGAGCCGGCCCTTGGCTTTTGCCTACTAAGGCAATTGCTTGAGGCCCCCAATTTTAAGGGGCCCCAAATTTTTTATTATTATTTATTTGATATGGAATTTAAATTTTTTATTTAGGATTTTAATTTAGGAATTAGGACTTTATATTTGCTTGGTATTATAGTATATTATTGCCCTTTGTTATGAAAGTGAGATTTTTAGATTTTGATTTAGGAGTTTAGACGTGCTTTTGTATTAGCTACGTATTACTATTTATTTTTTTAATCGAAACATTATCCTATAAGAAATAAATTTTGACATATAAACATTGAAAATTTCTTATGAATTTTTTAGAGAAGTAAATTCATTTTTAATTTCTTTCTTGTTTTAGATTTGATCATATAATTATGCCCTCCTAGTAGAAAGTATATTTCTGGACATAAAAAAAGGAAAAGAAGCAAAAAATATAAGAATTTATTCAATCTCAAGCAAGAGCTCTTGACAAGTTTATTACTAGTAAAAAACAAATAGATGCTTCAAGTTCAGTTGAAGAAGTTTTGACTGAAAAACATCAGAATGTGACTGAGAATGAAAACTTTGTGGATGAAAATAGTGAAATTGAGCCGGTATGTTTTTCTATTCAACCTCTTTTTTTGTAATTATATTTTCTTTTACGAAATGATTATAGTAATGATATGCACCATCAAACTTTGTATGTGTACTAACAAATACAATAATAAAAATTGGTAGTAATAAAAAAAAATTTATATCATTATGTACTACGTAGGGCCCCATTTTGGAAGTTCGCTTAGGGCCTCCTAAATCTCAGGGCAGGCCCTGGATTTTGAATTCAAATTCTGTGAGCTGTAGAGTTCTTATGATGGATCATTAATTTTAAACAAACAAAAAAAAAAGAGAAAAACACATGTTCCTTATTTCTTTCATGAATATCAAATTTGGATTTTTTTTTTTTTTTTTATTTTGAAATATGATGATGCGGCCTTGGTCGTTGATGAATGGAAGAAGGGCTGCAAACGAGCCGAGCCAAGTTGAGTCGAGCCGAGCCAAGTCGAGTCGAGCCGAGCTTTGAGTTGCTCAAGCTTGGCTTGGTCAAAAGCTTGATTATTTAAGTTCGAGCAGAACTTTGGTATATATGTTTGAGCTTAGTTTGTTTATTATCAAGCTTGTTTATTATCAAACTTGTTCGCAAGCTATTCACGAACGGCTTAATTAATTTGCAAGCTTAAATTACAATAAGGGAAAGTTAAAATGTAATGTAGAAAGCTTAAAATGACTTCTATATACTTAGTTTATATTGAAAATAAAAAATTCAAGCCTAAAAAATAAAGTCAATATGTTGAGTTTATTCAAACCTAAATTATAATTTTTTTTATGAGTCTAAACACAAGTTTTTAATGAGCATGTTCACGAGCCCACTAACAAGCTTATTCACTAGCACAAATGAGCCGAGCATAGGTATGCTTGACCTTGGCTTGTTTATTAAACGAGCCTAAATTTAAGGCTTGGGTTTGACTTGTTTACAAAATAAACGAACTCGAGTCGAACCCTTATCGAACGTGTTTGAGAGCCGCTCGTAAGCGGCTCGGCTCATTTGCAATCCTAAATGGAAGCATAGTTTGTGGAGCTCTTTGTAGTTGCTAAGGACGAATTTTTTGACGAGTTGTCAACTGTCTTGGCTTGCATTTAGTAGATGAACTAATTAACTACCAACTTGTTCGGAAAGCTCTTCTCAACTAGAGTTCGAATTGGAGGGTTGAATCCTCTAAGTGAGTTGAATT